>QANU01099453.1:1024302-1071896 GCA_003254905.1 Nissolia schottii
AAAAAAAAAAACCTACACTCGCAACGCGTTTCTAAACATGCTATAAATTAATCAGTAGGAATTCTAAAAATCGAAATTTTGGAAAGCGCATTCGAAATGAACAAGTAGACAAATGAAGTAGCAAGAGGACGTGTGATGTAGTAAATTGCAAAGTTAGGAGTTGAAATTAAATTAGAGTTTTCTTAAAGCGTTGATCATATTGTGATGGCCGGGACTATGTTGTACAATTTTTATTTGAAATGGAATGCATGTATGGTCTATTGATAAAATGCAGAGTTTGCATTGTTAATATAGGAGTGACAAATATCAATCATAAACTTTAGTACTTTACGCTCCCCCAAGCCCAAAATACTTGCATAACATGTGAATCGCATTAAAAGTCGACATTTGGTCAGTAGTCACATGAACTGCCAAGAAAAAGGTAGGCCCGTAATTGATTTTATTTTTAAATTTTTTTAATTATGAGATATTTTTATTTATCTTATTTGTTTAAATTTTTATGGAGCCAATTATCATTAACCAAGCAGTTCTTTTTATTAAAATATTGATTTCATGAAGAACAAATATATTTATTCATATCCCAAGATAATAAATATTTCAAGTACTATGCATGGCCAACTAATTACATGCCAAGTGCATATCCATTAATGCTTCACTCAATCATACCTCTCGACGGTTACCATCGCTAGCTAATCCAGTCACCTTAGCTTATTGTTTTTTGTTTTGGTTTCCCACCGGTCTCTCTTGTTAGAGGCAATCATGTTCTACTACTATGTGATACTTAATTCATCCTTCTGAATGTAAAGACTATTTTAACTGATAATTTATAAGTATTATCATAAGCGTTTTAAGTGATTGGGACATGTTATAACCTTGATAAAATGATTAAGGCTGAACTCACCTAAACTTTTGTTTAACAAAAATAAGAAATAAGACTATGAATGATTTTGAGATTCAAACCGAATTCATCACGTTGTGGTAGGCTAACCATCCTAGCTTTTTGTTTATCAGCTAAGCATGATAGATACATGAGCAGATAGTAATTAGCCTAATGAGCCTAATCTTATTTGCTTATTTCTATTTGGGTCCAAAAGTGGAGGCCCAATCTTATCCACATTTTCTTAAGTAAATTATTGTTATTAACTAACACTAATTACACGCAAAAAAAAAAAACTGACAACAAATTTACTATAAAATCGGGGGATGGAACCTTTTGAAACTAATAAGAGATCATATTAATGCTTTTGCTTCTTAGCAGAAGACATGTCTCACTTTTATATAAGCTAACAAAAATGTTGAAAACAGTATAGAATCAATAAAACTATGAACAATTAAACAAAAGAATAATTTCTGTACTGGCCAATCTTTGTTGTATTGCTTCAACAATCGTTATTTTTCCCTCAGTATTTCAAACAATTTATCTTGTGCTAACATCTCTGATCATAGTAGCCCAGAAAAATTAGTGATATGAATTGGTGCGTTGGGCTCGAAAATTGAAACGCCAGAGCATGATTTTGGAGCAGTCCTCTGGTGGAATCCCAGTTAACTTAGCCTCATCTTCTAGAACTACTTGCTTCACAAACTTGATTGAATTCTATGAAAACCCAAAAGAGAAATCCAATAATAAGGACCATAAAACAAATATACAGGGAAAAAATGGACAAAAATAAAATAAACCAAGTTACTGAGGACAAAAGAAAATGTGAAGAAAGAAAATGGAAGGAAAGAAAATTAAGAGGAAAAAATGAAGAAGAAAAGTGTATTTTTCTATCCTATTGTTTGCTTGTGTAGAAAAGAGAGAAGAAAATGAGAGGAAAGAAAATATAATTATAAAATGACAAATGTATCTTTGTTGTTTAGTTTACATGAGGTTATTAATGTGGCTAAAAATGTCATTTTATAGCTTTAGAAGTTGTTCCCTCTATTTTCTTCCAAAGTTAGAGAGAAAAGTTTTAAGATAAGTTCGACAACAATTTATTATCTTCTCTCCATTTTCTCTCCTCATCCAAACAATGAAAAAGTACAACTTCCCTCCATTTTCTCTCCTCCCAAATTCTCTCAAACCAAATAACGTGTAAAGGAGATTAGGGTAAAACTACAAACTGGTCCCTTAAAAGATTTATGAGTCACTAATTTTATGCTCAAGATTTGTGACATCAATTTGATCATCGAAAGATTAATTCAAACATTATTGTTTGTGGAGAAAATATTAACTAATGTCTCATATATTATGTTATGTGATGATTGGTCACATTATGTAATAATGTGATTGCGAACAGATTTACATGGGTCATGGGTGGCCATGGTCCCCCAAGATTTTCAATTTTTTTTAATATATTAAGTAGCAACCCTACTTATAATTGGCAAACTCACCTCACTCATAACTTGTAGGCACACTTTCTACGAGTTTTATAAGTTGGCCAACTACAAATAATATATATACACTACAAAATTCTTTTAATTCACTTTAACACACAGCATTTCAGCAGCGCAACACACATTCACAGTTCACGCACAAGCACGCACTGGATAATTATATTTTGTTAGTTATTTTTAAATACTATATGTTTTTATGTGACAATTTATATATTTTTTATTTTGCATTATATGAATTTAGTTCGTTCCTCCTTATGCTAAAATCCTGGTTACGTCACTCATTGTGACACGTTATCTAATATGAAATGAAAAATAATCGTTTGAGAATCACATTGATATCGTAAATCCATTGAGTACTCTGCAGGTCTATAGATTATTTCTAAGTGAAATTGATGTATGTGTCTTATCATTTTGAATTTCAAACGTGACTGAGTTATCTAATTGAGATAACGTTGACAGTGGATGGTTCTATATCTTGGAGTAAAAGGAAGAAGCGTGCTTTATGAGTGACATTATGCAGGCGTAGAAAACACTTCATAGTTGGTATTTTGATTAGTTTGAACTAGTCAATCATGCTGTCATCATATTACCTAATACCTTAACTCTTTTTTTGCACTTAATTTTTCACTTTCTAAAGTAGTTGGAGGTTGGCCAAACCATAACTAAACCTTAGTAACAAATTTCAATCTGTTAAGGCATGATCATGTTCATTACAGGTCCTGATCCAAGAGAAAAGAAGGTCCGTTAAAAGGGAGAATATATAAACTAACGAACCTTCTTAGTGCATACCAATCTCTTATTTTATATTGAGTTTCAACAAAATCAATCATTAGTTACATTTTTTTGACTTAAAGTTAGTGTATTTGGAGAGGCCAGATTGACCTAACCTAATGTTATAAAGATAACGATTATGATAAGGATAAAAGGACACTCAGTCATTTCTAAGATTTTTATACGTGATTTTCATGTCACAAGATAGCAACAGTGAAATTCCCTTAGAATTTGATATTATGATTGAAAACATAATGTGTGCGCGTGTGTAATCATAAGATGTACCTGAGATGTGTCTTGAACAGATGAAGTGCGACCCCATCTCTCAGGGTCCCAAAGGATGGAGCTATTGAATGCAAAGCTTGAAATATGAATTGGAGGAGTGACTGTGTCAGTTTCATTGTTGTTCATTTTCCTAAGGTGCCAACCAATGACTTGTGATGAATCACACACAGGTCCTTCAATTATCACTTTCTTCCTGTTTGCAGCTAGCAATGCTGTTGGCCATGTTCCAAAGACCCTGCTCAGTTTGTCAAAATGAATACATAATCATGAAGGGGACATATTAATTTGATATCACCTTGGAGATGTGAAATGTGATGCATGGTTTGTTACCATCACTCAAGTTTGGTATACCTAAAGAATTTCCACTTGTCTTTTAATTTTTAAATTTCCACCCGCTACTTGTGTGTTTGGTTTTCAATTTGGGAGGACCAGAATCATGGAAGCCTCAATTTTTTTTACTTCTAAACTAGCTAAAATCAGTTTTGGGGCGTAACGTACCAATTTTTCAAACATGCCTTAAAGTTAGAATATAATAAGCTCTAACACTAACTTAAGTTCATGAGCTTCCTAAAACACATTTCCCCTTTTATCTTTGTTGATTGCCCGCACCCCACAAAAAAAATTGGCCCAAAAGGGATATCAATGTAAACATTAAGAAGAACAATGCTATCTAACAAGAATAATGTAATAGAACTGAAACTAGTTTGGCAAATAAGAAAGGGAAAGAATCATACTCAATATCTCTAAGTTGTTGGAAGAATTGGAGATCATAAACATTGGAAAGCTCAGCAAAGTGCACAATCCCACTCAGCCTGTGGTGCTCAATGTGCTTGAGTGCAAGGTTCCTCTGGTGATTCAGCTCAGCTTCCAAGTCAGTGAAGTTCTCACTGAAAACCACATGCCTGTACATGATCCCAGTCCTCCTCAGCATCTCTGGCAGCTCTGTGGACTCAGTTTTCCCTTCCACAACAATCCAAAGCAATGGCTGAGGAACAAGCTTGATGGTGTTTGCCAACCTCCTCAAGAACACTGCTTCGTATGGAAGCTTTGTGCTTGTTGGAGTCACAATGATGACAAGCCTCCTAGGCTTCAATTGGTGCTTTGGTTTCACATGCAACTTTGTTGTTGTTGTTGTGCTTTGTTTGGGGGATTTAGGCCTCTTGTTGGGAATGGTAACTGGTGGTGTTGGAGCTATCCAACTTTTATTATTTTCTGTTGTCTGGTGCATTTTCTCAGTAGGTTGCGGTGCAAAACCTGTTGTTCTGTTTGATTCTGCAACTCTGCTTGAAAAGATTGAATTTTTACCTGTTGGAGCTAACCCTGTGAAGAACCCCATCACAAAACATAGAGAGAAATGGATCATGGCTTTCTTCCATAACTGGGTTTTCTTCTTTGATCTTTCTAGTGAACCCATTATTAAAAGAAATTGAACACACACCTGAAGCACAAAAAACCCCTTCAGAGTGGAATGGAAATTATGGAAAAATCACCAATTATTGTTGGCATAGAATGAAGATGAAGAAGGCCTTGTGATGTTGTAATATAAAGTTTGGTGCTTGAAGGGTAACACATGTTGATTAAGGAAAACATTTAGAACTATTTGAGGTTATGATTGGTACTGCCAAACTGAATGCTTAGCTTTTGTTTTGGAGGTATTTCATAGGTAAGGTATTGCTTCATTTGGTTGTCACTTGAAGTAAAAGTAATATAAATATTAAAAAAAAAGGGAAATTAAAAAAAAAAAAAAAGAATAAAAAAAGCTTGTGTGAGAGCATGAGTTGCTATCTTATACCAAATAGCAGTTGGGTTGGTAGTACCCATCTTATATATCAAGAATATGCTGTACCATGCCATTTAACTACTATTATGTGATTAATGTTTCCATGGTTGGGGGTTTAATTTTTTTTAATTTGGGGTTGACCAGTCCACCAAAAAAGATTAATTTAACGTCATTGGAATCTCTTGTCAAAATAATTATGATTGTTTTTCTGATGGAATAAGATTATAGAAATAATTATTATGAGCATAATGAATCTTTTTGCAGTTAGTTACAGAATTATATAGTGAAGGAGTGGGCAAGATTCAGAAGTATAAAATTTATTTATTAATATTGGGTAGGTTTGGATTGTTCATAGTTTTGGGTTTTGCATCAAAGATGATTGACACTGTGTAAATAACAGATTTGCATCTTAATTGACCGGCGTAAAATTTATGTAATCTTTGTTTATTAAAATAAGAGCTATGGGTTTTGGTTTTTGTTTTTGTTTTTTTTTTTTGGTCTGGGTGGGTACTTCATTTGCCCAAAATAAGGCTTCCATTTAATATCCAAATTCAGACCCAAAATAAATTAAAAAAAACCAAAGCCCTGCACATTAGGATCTGCCTTCACTTAGGCCCATTTCAAGAAATACAGTTTTGTCTTCTGAAAAGTGAAAAAAAAAAAAAAAAACAAAACAAGGAGAAAGGGAAGAATAAAAAAACATTTTTGCTCAGTTCAAGGCAATTGTAAAGGCTCTGTAACGAACGAAACGAATGTTTCGGTACTTTGCAATGTTTGAGTACACTCAGAGCAACATAATTTTCTTTTCAGGTGCTTTATTTTCACTGTGCCTATTTAATTATTTATTTACTTGTATGTCAAAATTACTTTTAATTGTTTCATTGGTATACTCAAATGCAGTTTATTCAACTTCTTGTGAACTTTTAGAATGCAATTCTTTTGCACACTTGCTGTTTGAAGAATTGCCCCTAAGAGCTGCTATGAAGATATTTCAGCTTGAATGAGCAGAGGCAGTGGCATAGCTCATATTCATCCTACATGCATTAACATTTGATAAGGAAATACGGAATTTCAATTTGCTGCACAAATTTAAGGAGATAGAGTAGCTGATTGATTCTAAATGGGTGAACCTAGATTGATGGGTGTTCTGTTTTCTACTTAACATTGCCCTTAACCTTAGGTAAAACATTTTCCTTATGTTTGGTTCCTGCAGAAAGAAGCTGTGCACTTGATTTTGATGCTGGATTGGATGGAATTTGCATATCAGTTTGTCTGTCTCATCAACAGCATAGGTAACATTTTCTACTTCAGCATGGCTCAACTCAGATGATGCCATGGAGTCATGGATGCCATTTATTAACTTTTATGTAATTGTCGTGAGAAATGAAATTTCTTTCAATGAACATCAAACTCTAGTGGTGCCTGGCTCTTGAATTCATATATATAGAGGAGGTGGTAGATCAAGATGGAAGCTCTAGCCAAGAGCATAACTTCATACTCTTGCAGTGACTTCATAATCTTGCTGTCTCATAGTTTATATTGAATACAGAGCTTGACAGAAGTTCTACCGCACCAATCAATACTGTCCTGAAACTAAATAAGTTTCTAACCTGTGACAAGCATATTACTTCTCTTGCTTTTTAACTATCCCATGCCAATGGTTATTCAAGGCCAAGTTCGATGTATTTGTAGTTTTGTAAAACCTATTATACAGCCAGCAATTTTCTCCAATCTCAGTACACAGTTATCAAGCAGCAGTATCGATTCAATGTGTAAGCAGCAGCGTTACAAAGAAGCACTCCAAGCATTTGATTTCTATGTAAAGAACTCAAGTAGCCAGCTAGAACCAAGCACATATACAAATTTAATATTGGCTTGCACCAACTCTAGATCTCTTGAATATGGCAGGAAAGTACATGATCACATTTTGAAATCCAGGTATCAACCAGACATTGTTCTCCACAATCATATTCTTAATATGTATAGAAAATGTGGTTCTTTCAAGGATGCTGGAAAAGTGTTTGATGCTATGAAGCTGCGGAATGTGGTCTCATGGACTATAATGATCTCCGGATACTCTCAGAATGGTCAAGAGAATGATGCCATCGTCATGTATCTACAAATGCTGCGATCAGGTCATATCCCAGACCATTTCACCTTTGGAAGCATAATTAAGGCTTGCTCCATTGTGGGTGATATAGCTTTAGGCTGGCAACTGCATGCCCATATAATTAAATCAGGATTCGGTCATCACCTGATTGCACAAAATGCTCTTATTGCAATGTATACAAAGTTTGGAGAAATTGATCACGCCTCAGATGTGTTTACAATGATCTCTACGAAGGATTTGATTTCTTGGGGTTCCATGATTACAGGGTTTACCCAACTTGGTTATGAGATAGAAGCCTTATATCTTTTCAGAGATATGCTCAGGCAGGGTGTTTATCAGCCAAATGAGTTTATATTTGGCAGTGTTTTCAGTGCTTGCAGCAGCCTTCTAGAACCAGAATTTGGAAGGCAAATACATGGAATGTGTGCTAAATTTGGTTTAGCGAGTAATATTTTTGCTGGATGCTCCCTTCTTGACATGTATGCAAATTTTGGATTTTTAGATTCAGCAATAATGGCATTTTATCAGATTGAAAGCCCTGATTCAGTGTCATGGAGTGCAATTATTGCAGCATTTGCTGACAGTGGCGATTCTGATGAAGCTATTTCTTTTTTCTGTCAGATGATGGATATGGGATTGATGCCAGACAACATTACTTTTCTCTCTTTGCTTTGTGCTTGTGGGAACCCCATGGCACTCAACCAAGGCATGCAAATTCATTCCTACATTATCAAAATAGGATTCGATAAGGATGCATCTGTTTGCAACTCTCTGCTAACCATGTACACAAAGTGCTCAAATCTACAGGATGCATTCAATGTTTTTGAAGATATAAGGGAAAATGCAAATTTAGTTTCTTGGAATGCAATTCTTTCAGCATGCTTGCAGCACAAACAAGCAGGAGAGTCTTTCAGATTGTTTAAACTAATGCTTTCATCTGAAAATAGGCCTGACAATATCACCATAACGAACTTATTAGGAACTTGTGCTGAATTAGCGTCTCTAGAAGCCGGGAATCAAGTACATTGCTTTAGCATTAAAAGTGGACTTGTGCGCGAGGTTTCTGTCAGCAATGGATTGATTGACATGTATGCAAAGTGTGGGTCGCTTAAAATTGCTCAAGATGTTTTTGATTCAGTGCAGAAGCCTGATGTTGTCTCATGGAGTAGTTTAATTGTTAGTTATGCTCAATTTGGGGTTGGACATGAAGCTCTTAATCTCTTCAGAAAAATGAGAAATCTTGGTTTTCAGCCTAATGAGGTCACATATCTGGGGGTTCTCTGTGCATGCAGTCACATTGGGCTGTTGGAGGAAGGATGGCACTTATATGAAACCATGGAAGTGGAACTAGGGATTCCACCAACAAGAGAGCACTTCTCTTGCATGGTTGATTTGCTTGCTCGAGCTGGATGCTTGCATGAAGCAGAGACTTTCATTAGGAGAACAGGATTTGACCCTGATATTACTACTTGGAAAACTCTACTTGCTTCTTGTAAAACTCATGGCAATGTTGACATCGCAAAGCGGGCTGCAGAAAATATACTGAAACTCGATCCTTCCAATTCTGCTGCAATGGTTCTACTTTCTAATATACATGCTTCTGCCGGAAATTGGGAAGATGTTGCGAAACTAAGGAACTTGATGAGGCAAACTGGTGTACCTAAGGTTCCCGGTCAGAGTTGGATCGAAGTTAAGGATAAGATCCATGTGTTCTTCTCAGAAGATACGTCGCATCCGCAGAGGGGGAAAATATACACAATGCTTGAAGAGTTGTGGTTGCAGATGGAGGATGATGATCATGATCCTTGTCACTGGTTAGACATTAGCATTTGGTGAGGCAGTGTTCAATTGGAAATGTGTTGTCGAAGCAATGCTGATCTGTAACAGAAAAGGTGATCCAGGCTCCACTCGAACAAGATACACATAAGTTGGCATTGATTATATGGGGCATGCTGTTCCTCTAACTATATGATGCTGTTATTTCCATCTATCACTTTGAGCTGGATAACACTTATATTGTATGACAATAAGGTAAATAATCCAAAGCAGAAGTAACTTTGACAGGGTTGGAGAAGAGCTATTCTCCATGATTCATGAAATTAAAGTATATTACAATACATGAAATGGGAAGGTGAGGATGCCCTTGCAAAGTGTTTCAGACACAGGTACGGAGTATAACAGATATAGTTAGTTTCTTGTTGAGCATGTTATGTACAGTTACATCTGGTACGTGGGACTTGAACGCATGGGGAGACAAAAAAAAGGTTATATTGGTTATAAGTCAGAAATATTTGTGATGAATGATTCCAGGGGTTAGCAACAGTTAATGCAAAAATCATATCAGATATCAGGATTATCGTTGTGTTTAGTAATTGTTGGTGTTCGTTTGCTTGATATAGAATCAAGATTTCAAGCAGTTCATCGCTAAAGAGATATTGCATGGACTGCGATTGCTAGATTAGTAGTTGTAACTTTATCATATATTTTTGTAACTCTAAAATGTGAAAAAAGAATCAACAAATGATGCAAAATTGGACATATATTCTGAACAAAGCGTGCCCTTGCACTGCTGTGGCAAGAATCTGAAAACGGCAACGAAAGCCATGACACATTCGCTTATAAGCCGAAGCATATCATTAAAAATAATGGCATTAGGAAATGATAATTAAATATTCTTGCAAAAATTGACAATTTAAGGTCCAATCGTTGAAAACAAGAACCGTCCACAGGATTCCGCATCACACAAATTTCTCAATGTTTATAAAATCGGCCATTCAAGGGGCTGTGGAGAAAAACAAAAATTCAAGTTCACTAAAAGGCTCGGCACAGAAACCCCCCCCCCCCTTTTCATAAGAGGTTACACATAAGTGGCTCCATTAGGAAGGGCAAGATAGTATTGTTTACAAAAATCATGGTTTAGACATACACTAGCAACACTGTCCACAACCGTGTTTGCCTTGGCAGAAATCCTCTCTTGGCTACATTTGCCACTCCACTACTTTCGGTTTTCCGCTCTTCAAATTCCTCTACTTTTTTAGGTGGGAATGCATCTTCGTATACCTGTGAAAATTCTTAAGACTAGTTGCCAGGCCAGTTAAGCGAACACTACAGTAAATTTTAGGGTTAACACTAGTTCCCATTCTCTGCTTTTATATATCTGGTGTAGTTGAGATTGAATCTCTTTTCGGCCGGTGTTTCTTCCACTTCTTTTTATGCAAGTCCATGAGCCAGGATGGAACCTCGCAACCTGACGCTGCCATCAAATTAGCTACATTACGCAGGAATGGAATGTCTTCTTCTGTGTAAAAAGTAATTGCTTCTCCCGCCCTCCCTGCTCTGCCAGATCGACCTATTGAAAAATCAACATTTTCTGTTTAGCAAATAAAAAACTTCAACAGAAAATTCAAAAGGATCTGCGCACATGTAAGCAAACAGCACAAGGTTGCGTGAGAGAATAATACAAACTATAGTCCCCCTAAATATTTCTTCAATACTAAAACAGATATATAACTACACGTACCAATCCTGTGGATATATGCAGCAGCAGAATCTGGGAAATCATAATTGATCACACAGTTCACGCCTTTAAAATCCATGCCCCGAGCAACTACATCAGTAGCAATCAAGACCCATGTTTTTCCAGCTCTGAAGTTATCAACAGCATTTTCTCGCTGGATAGAATTCAAAAAAAATAAAATAGTATGCTATAGAATTGGAGTACATTTCAGAAACCGAATAGGTAATTACAGAAGGTTTGATGGGAACTGTAGTAATGGTGCGTAAAAGAGCCCAGCATAAAAATACAAGTCACAAGGAATATCTTAATTTGACCATCTTCACTCCACAAATGTTAAGGGCAAGAGTCCAGAACTAGATCATATGTATATTTCTTTATTGGTTTCATTTCACTTTAGGAGTCTTTTGTAGGGGAGAGGGAGTTGCTCCATATTTTATTCATATTTTCCCACATGAAACTAATGTCGTTCAAAGAGGTGCACAGGAGAACTACCTGTTCTTGAGGCAAATCTGAATGGATGACATCAACTCTAATATTGTCAAATGCAAGTTCACCATGTAGCTCCTTGGCTCGCTCCTTGCTTTGGAGAAAGATTAGTACTGGAGGATTTAGGCTCTACAAGATATTGCAGGGAGGGGGAAGAGGGGGTGGGGGAGAGAGTAAGTCAGCGAAGGCAACAGGGAAATACCACAAGGAATGAGCAAATACATGCCTTCCATAAATGTCAAAGGTAAGTGTTACAGAAATGCGATAAGCATTGGAAGTCACTACATATCATGTTATGATACGGTAACTAACACCAAACCCAGATTCAACAAAATGTTAAACTATATATATGCAGCACACAATCAACAAGAGAAACAACAGATTATAAAAAAGATAAATAAATAACAGAACATACATATTAATTATAAAATGCAGTAATATTTCCGATTTCTTTTCAATCAAACCTACACTAAATAATGTGTAGTTATGAGACATGTAATCTCTTGATGCAAGTAATATCAGAATGACCAACACTATTAATCTTAAACAATAATGTACCTCTGCAAAGCTTTGACGAATTGCTAGAAGTTTTCCTTCTTCACTTCCAGTAAAAATTAGTTTTTGCTTAATTGTTTCAGAAGCCATATTCCTGATTTGCATAAAAGCATTAGACATCAACTATAAAAATAATGTGAAAGAAAGTTAAAGTTACATTAAGGTAATGCTCAGGAGCCTCTGGCCCTCTAAACTTTTGCTAAAAACTTACTTTCTGCCAACAATTACTCGAACAGCATCATGCATGAGCTCTCGGGCTCGATCCTCAACAAAATCAGGTAAAGTGGCACTGAACAGTGAGCGTATTATTGAGGGATTTGAACATGCTTTGATAATTGAATCAATCTGCTTAAACAATACAGGCTCAAACAGCTTATCGGATTCATCTAGCACAAGATACTCAACTCTGCAGCACCAAAAATAGTTGGAAGAAAAAATATCAACACATTGAGCTACTTAGTAAATGAAATTGCAGTATTGCATCTACTTCTTTGTAGATATAATTTAAGATACAGCCAACAGCATCCAGTAAAATTTTGCAGTGCTTTAAACCATTATCTGAAGTTGACCTATATATAAAGTAAGCTACACCCACTGCAGCCATGATGTTTTGTTTCTTATATATCATCGTAATCAAATTTATTATTACATTATTTAACACCTGATTGAGGGGGAAAATCAAACACCAAATAACTTTCGGAATATTCAATAGGTTTTGGGTACTCTCAACTTGTACGAAAGTATTCTCTCACACAAGTGCTTTCATGCCACTGGACTAACACCTCTACTAACGAAGTAACCATATAATTGGACCAAACACAAAGCAACTTGCCTGAACATAAAACTCGGTCTTGGGTCAATGATTTGCCAGTTAACTAACCAACTGGTTATTTGTGTCTACTTCATTACTCCAAAGGGAAAATTCAGATAAAATAACGGTGATAGTCCAACTAATTATCAGTTGTGCCCACTAGTTTTGGGTTTAGACCAGTAGTGGATAGTGTTTAAAGTTTACATATAAAGTTCATAACCAAAAAGTAGGTAGGTAGCTTATCGATTGGCAGAAACTACCTTCATTATAACAGTAACTCTTTCAAAGTTAATTTCAACACCAAACTAGTGAGGTTCATTTCTGCATTATTACCATGCGTGTAGCTTATAAGACAACTTCATATCTAAGTATAGTTTAATTAACACAGAAGCAGCAAACAGAAAGAATACTAACAGAAAAATGTTCCTCAAGGTTACCAAATACACCATCCCAAGATAGCATTTCACATCGAATAAATACATTTCTATCAAATTATTTATAAAAAAATTACAGTATAAATGACGGAGACAGCAGGTATAAGTGTTTTACTTCCACTACGTTAGCAATGTCCCTAGTAAATTCATTATTATTAAAAAAAGTTAAAAACATAGGAAGATGGATTCTGATGGCTGTAAACATCATTATAGAAAAGCTTCTTGTCCATACTTTGAATTAAACCACTCTACAAGCACTTAAGCTATTCTCTATCAACCAAAAATGCATATCATCAATAGTATTTCAACAATTTCAACTTTGAGTCAATAAGACTAAAATGTTCAACAACACACACCTGCTGAGGTCAAGCTTTCTCCTCCGGATAGCCAAGCGTAATCGAAGTGGTGTGGATATAAGTACATCACATGGAAACTTTGAAAAATCAGTGTTTCTTACAAGATTCTTAGTCATTAACTTGATATGAAATTTTTTTCCTCTGGCAAGCTTTTTGCACTCTCGGTATGTTTGAGCAGATAATTCACGTGTATGACAAAGGATAACAGCTCGAATGGCACCTTTTTCTGGACCCTGTACAATACAGTTATTTACATAAATGGAGAACATTGAAAGCTGGAAACTACAAACACGAAGTTTTTTTTTTAAAAAAAAGAGCAATACCTTGAGCTTCATAAGCATAGGACACACAAATGCAAAGGTTTTTCCAGAGCCAGTTGGTGCACAAGCAAAGCATTCACGATCCTATCCAAAGTAATTGAAGGAATATTCAATATAGCAGTAAAAACAACATTATGTGAATACCGAACTCGAGCAATATCAAGTAGACATGAATCAAGATCAAACTACAGCAGTAACTTCTAAGGACTGAATGACTGAAAGCAAAGTAATTATAGGACAATCAACACGGTGAGAAATCCATACATGTAGAAGTACTGGAATCGCCTGCCTTTGGATTGGCGTTGGTTCTTTGAATCCAAGCTCAGCCACATTGCGCAATAAATATTTCGGACATTTGTATCTGCAACCAATTAATATAGACTCTGAATCATGTTGATCATATAAAAATAATAAGCAGAAATATAAACGACAAACACAACACAAGGCGGTTCCCATAAAGGGAAAACATTGTCATAAAATATAAACAAAATCTGAGCATACCTAGTTTTCAACTCATCAAAGTCTTGTAGCGGCGAGGGCACATTATACCCAGACACATGGATGTTGTGCTTCTTCCTGAATAGATTATCTCGCTGAAAAAATGTAGCACAACAAAAAAAAAAAGATCATAACGAAAATTCACAAGGAGTTATTTCACAAACTTAAGAACAGTGAGCATCAAGCAAGTTTCAGAAAACAGAAAAGGAACCTCAAGTTGCCTATTCTGTTCCTTCTTCAGCTGAATGGACTCGTCATCAGCTCCAACTTCATCATTCGATTGCTGCAGTGACTGCGCCTCCGCCGCAGAAGCCGACTTTCTAAACACGTTGAATCCTTCAACCGCTTCTTCAATTCATTCATTCAGAACAAAACGCAAAAGAGTAAGATACATAAGGTGTTCAATAGAACGGATCGCAAGAAAATGAGAAGAAAGAGAGAGTACCAGAAGATGCCGTTCCCTTGCGCTTCCTCTTCTTCGCAGAGTGCGGTTTCTCCTTCTCTTGCACAGGTTCGGTTGCTTTCTCGGTTTCAACTTCTTCAACCGAGCCCGAAATCTTCACGGAACCATCATCATTATCTTTTTTCTTTTCAAATTAAAAAGAAAAAAAGAAAAAGGTGAACAAGCGTTTGAAGGTTGAAACGGAAAGCGCAGAGTGGAAGAGAGAGAGAGAGAGATTGGTGGTACCTGGAACCTGGCAATATCTTTACCGAATTTCTTTCGGTCGAAACGAATGCCGGCGAACAAAAACGACGAGTCGTTTGACATTGGATTGGAAGAGAAGGAAGCTGCTGCGGCCGGTGACCTGAACTCTGTTACCTTACTTGTGCACTTTCTGAAGGAACAACACTAAAATGGTTCGGTTCTCTTGACAAACAAAAAAAGAATTGGGCTGGACCCGTGATTAACCCTATTTTCTTGGGCCTTACAGTTAAGCCTACAGTCTTTGCTCAACCAGTTAGCCCTATATTTGTTTTTTTGTCAACAATTAAATGGGCCAAACATTTTTTGTGCTATACATAGGCTGAGTGGTATAATATTATCATTTATTGATGACAAAAAATCTCATATACTTTCTTGTAAAAGTCCACAATCTATTGAAACCGAAAAAAATTTGGAAAAATGCTTTAACTTTTTGTTTCAATAATTAATAACTAAATAAAATCTCTCACAACAAAAAATTCTATTAACTCGTGCCCATAAAATGTTCATTTAGCAAAGCACATTTTAAAAATTGTTAAATTCATCTCTATCAAAATACAAAACACAAAACACAAAATGCAACGCTTACCTTATTTTCAACAAGGGACATTGTTCGGCAAAGTTACGAAGCATGGACACTTCTTGAGATTATAGTGTCCACTTGTTTGACACACTGGATATTGACAGTTGAGGACACTAATTTGACACTCGTGTTTCATGTGTGAAGGTGTCCAAATAAAAAAGTTAATAATTTGTCAGGTCCATGAATGTCCAGGTTATATTTAAATGTTTTTTGAGCTTTGTTTAAGCAAAAAAAAATTATACACTAAATAATAAGATTAGTAAGTATTTACATATGAAACTATTTAGAATATTTCATATATAAAGAAAGAGATTTAGAAAACATTGAAAAATGATAGTTTAATCTTAATGAAAATATCAAATATTATTATAAATCTTGAATTTTATATATGTCTATGTCCAATAAATTTTTTAAATTGGTGTGCCCTCATATCCCGTATCTTATGGTGTCCCATATTCGTATTTGTGTCAATGCAGCAAGCCTTTTTTGGCTTATAGGCCGAGCACACAAAAAAATAATCTATATTGAAGCCATGGTTATCAAAATCGCGTGTTAACTCGTAAACTCGTACAAGTGAGTTTACGTTCCTGGGTAGTAAAATCGAGTTAACTTGCATGTAAGCTCGTTTTTGGAAACTCGGGTAAACTCGTGTAAACTCGCATAAAATCGCGAGTTCACTACTGAGTTCACGATTTTACCAAATTGGGGGATTTTTTATTTTTTTTAAGGACAAAACAAGCAAAACGACGTCGTCGTTTTGCACGTCTCTGAGTTTTTAGATTTAGGTTGTTTAGTGTTTCAAAGTTGTCATTCACAGCTGCGTCTGCAATCGTGCTCCGTCCTGCCATCGTGCTCCGTTGTGCTCCTCCGTCGTGCTCCGTCTCCAATCCATCGTATGTATTTCATCCTTTGCTTAGAGATCTTTCCTACTAAGGTGCGTGACCTCTGCATCGCTATCTGTGCTTTAGTGTTTTGGATTGGAGACATTGTTGAAAGCTTTTTATTTGCACTCTCTAGTTTGTTTTTCGTCTACTGTTTTGCTTTCAAATCCTCGAGGGATTCGATTGCAGTACAGTGTGAAGGGTTGTCGTCCTCTGGAACTAATGCTTTAAAACAATCTTTCTTTGAGTCGTGATAATTTAAGCAATGAGAAATGGTTGGTTTGTTTAAGAGATTATCAAAGAAATTAAGTAAAAGTGTAAATCATAATTTAGTTGAGTTTGGATAGTAAAGAAAGATGTTGGGATTTGAATTGCAATACTACTTTAATGTAACCAATAACTTAGTAGATATGATCTATGAGTTCTTGATTTTATCGCCACCACTTCTTAACTTAATCATCTCTTTCAAGCATGTTAAGATCACTCGATTGTTCAATGTTATCTTGCCAATCTCTTGCACAATTTAACAAAGTAAATCAACGTTAATTCAGATGTTAAAACAACTAATTCCTTATTCCAACTATGACAACTTAGAATTAGATGAATTGATCTAGATCAAACTTAATGATTGTAACTTTCGTTCACAAACGATTAAGCATAACATCAAGCTTAGGATAGCAAAATTAAAACCTAACTTGGTTACAACTCAATAGTGTAGCTTCCACTCACACGATTAAGTCTCAAATCAAGATTTAATAAGCTAAACCAAGAGTAGCATTAAGTACAAGATCAAATCATTAAAATCATAGAACAATCATAGATTCATACAACATAAGTCAAGAAGGATACATTTAAGGAATACAACGCATCAAATCCCAACAAGAAGGAAAGTTAGCTATCCATAGACATGGATAGTTTACAAGCTTACAAGAACTTTAGAGAAAGCAGCAGGTTGATGAGCACAGTGGTTTGTTTCCACACTTCCACCACGAACTACAACCCTTTGGAATTTCTCCAGCACTTCCTCTAAGGGTTTCTCTAGCTCCTAAACCTTTCTTCCTATTCCTCACTCAAGTATGGAGTGTATAGTGCAGAGAGAATGGATGGAAAATGATGGAAAAAATGATTTTTAAGCTGCAGGCTGCCTTCTTATTTATAGGCAAAATCTGGCCCCGCTTGGTCCGCTCAGCGGAGGTAGGTGGAGGCGGCTTGAACTTTCTGAGTCTTTCTTGGCAGCTGGCGGTGCTAACTTTCAACAGAGGCGGCGGCGCTCAGCGAGCCGCTTAGCGGAGCGCTAAGCGATGGCTTGATGGGCGCTGAGCGTTGCGCTCAGCGATGGCGTTTTGAGGGCTGAGCGTAGCGCTCAGCAGTGCAGATGACTTCTTTCTTGTTCTCGCTCTTCATGCTCTTTTGTTTGGCTTTCTTTTCTGTTTCATGAGAATTTTGCCAAAGATTGTATTAATTTATCCATAAATGTATCTATCTTTTAGATATTATTAAAATTGTATAAAAAAATGGGGGATAAGTTTGTAAATTCGTGTAAAACAAAGTGGATAAGTGTCAATTAAGCTTCTAGAAATATCAAAATATGACACTTATCAGACATCATCGTCACATACTCGCTTCTTGTGATGCTCAGTCCTATGGGACTCGCTGGTATCTTCGGTGTTTATGCTGTTGTGTGTGTCATCTCCTGGATTTTTGTGTTCTTGAAGGTTTCAGAAACAAAGGGCATGCCCCTCGAAGTCATCACCAAGCTTGAGTGAGTGACATTGTTCCAAAAACAAAGGCTGTCGGCTCGAAACATGCTACTTCTGTCAAGAATGAGTGACATTGTTCTTTATATACATTTGCTATGTTAGTTGCTCAACACACCACCTCTCTCTTGTGTTGATAGATTTTGCTTGTCATTAAGTTTATGTGGAGGAGGATATGTTCTGATTCAAACATATGTATTATGTATTATGTATTATGTATGAATTGAACTTAAAACTCATATATTTCATCTTTATTTGTGCTTTGTTATGGAGTTAAAAGTATTTATGAATTTCAAGTTTTATTAAATATATTTTTGTAGCATAATAGTTTTTTAAAATATTTTTTTAACATTTTTTTAATAATAGGTAAATTCGTACGAGTTTACGATCTGAGTTTACGGAGGCTCCACGAGTTTACTTAAACTCTCGAGTTTGATAACTTTGATTGAAGCACTATTCTTTTACAAATACAACCAGCACACTAGAATCTAACAAGATTTAAATGTTGTAACGTATTATTCGAAAAATGAATTAGAATTGAAATATTAATAGTTAATGCATAATTTGAGTTTTACACACCACATTGATATTTTGGAAAACAAAAAGTGACATATCACATGCAGATAAAATTTTAATTTAATTGTAATCGTTGGTGGCAAAAATATTCCTACGCTTTTAATATAATAAAGTAAAAAATTATAACAGTGATTATGAAGTAACTAAGAATATCTTGTTTAGACAAATTCAAGCACAAAAATTAAGACAGTTACAGAAACAAAGAATATAAAAAAGCTCATTACTGCAATCAAGTCCTTCACTACAAATGTCTATTTGAATGCATAGAAAGGTCCATTTGATTTGATTTGATTTAGGTGTATTGTTGTGCTGTGTTTGTTTCTATGTGGTCATTTCCACACTCAGCAATCACAATGTGGAAGCTTCTGTTAGGTGCATCAATAACATGGTGCACTGGTTTTGCTGCAAAGCATTTCCTAAGACCCTTGCTACTACCAACAACAACCTTTCTAGAAGAAACTCCACAATGCAAAAACAGCAATGCAGTTCCAATGACGCGGCGCCGAGGGCTGAGAAAGGGAGTCAGAATTTCCAAGGTTGAGGCGAAGCCTGTTGCTGAGATCCTATCGCGGTGTAGGAAGGGTGGAGAGATTTTACCCTTTTGCTTGAAGAGCAAGAAAATCGACAAGTCCAAGAGTATAGTTGGAAAGCCTAGATTTTGTTCTTCCAAAGGTCACATAATTAGTTTCTGTTTGAAATGCTTTCTTTTGATTCTTTTCCATAATGCCCCATGCCAACAAAAACTTTCATTTTTTTTGTCTCAATAATCTTTGAAATCTTATGCACTAAGTATTTGAATTGTGAATCTAGCCGTATAGAGGCAGAGTGTTTGGTAAATGCTTTAGAACCCCTTTATGTGAAAGTTTTAAATTTGACAATGTGATTAGTTTCAATGGTTGTTCAAAGCTATGATTAATGGTACTATAAATTCTGTAATTGAAGCTATACTTATTGTTATCATGGCATAGAAATTTACATACATGATGATTTTAGAATGAGCTTAATGTTAGTAACATGAATTCTTTAACTTCACACTAAATATGTTCTTCAGATAGCTCCTTGTTTGGTTGGGGAGTTAGCTTTGGGATCATGTCCATGATGCCTGGAAAAGCTGAGATCAGTGAGCTGAGAAAGACCATGAATGAGACAGCTAAAACTGTTGAGGAACTAAAATTTGATCTCGGTAACAGAAAATCATCGCGCGCTCATAGAATTATGGATTCTTGTGGCAACATTGGTGTGGAGTCTTGTAAAATGGGTGGCAGGAATCTCAGGAGAGACATTGATGTCAAGATTAGTGGTCTCCAGGTAAGTGATGATGGTCAATATTGTGGAAGCAGTGGCATTATACAAGAGCCAGATCAACATGTCCTGGAAAGGGATCAGATGGAAGCAGAACTTGAGTTTGAACTCCAAAAGCTTGATACTCCTTGCCTTGATGAAGAATTAAGGCCCAAATTTGATGAGGTGAGCCTCTTGTTTATCTAATCTGTTTGGTTAACCATTCAAATAGCATAATCAAAACCAAACATCATCAAGGCAAACAATTAAGTTTTGTTCCACTAGGCGATATTGGTTATATGCAAGATTGTTAAGATCTCAATTTAAATATTAAAATTTTACTATTTTAAAGAGATCAATCGATTTCACTACTATTAGTTAGATCGAACGATCTTATGATTTAAACCGTGTTACGATTTCACATTTTATGTTTTTATTTTGCTCTTCCAAACTTACGTAAGATTTCGATTTTAACAACATTGGTTATTGTCTTATCATAGACCATCTTTTAATGGTTTTATCTATGGTTATTATAGGTCTCCCTTTAACTATGACTAGTGGACTACCCTCCAAGTGAGTCGTGCATGTTTGGATTCTTAGTGGGAAGGTGTCAAAATTGATTCTGACCAGTTGAAAAAGTGAAAAAATTGTATGTTCAATAGAAAATAATAAAAAATCAAAATTGCATGTAAAAAGGTAAAATAATATATTTTCCTTAATAGATTTTATGGTCTGCCCTCCTAGATTTGTTTTTATGTTAGCAGAATTCTATGATGATCTGCTCTCATGACTATGATAAAACTTATATGCATTGGATAAGTCTCCTTTTACACTACCTAAAGTTATTCAGTTGATTAACTCTTCATTTGTATGATGCAGTTTGCATTATTTGACCAAGAAACTCCTTTGCAGCTTAAGGTTCCAAATGAATGTGGAACAGATATTTGGAATCTCAACTCTTCTCAATCTCATGGAATATTGGCATCAGAGCTGAATCAGAGACTGTGTCACTTGCTGATAGAATAGCAGGAGCACCAGATTGTGGAGCTGGAATCTGAACTGCAACTGGCTCAATCCAAACTCCAAGACAAGGAAGCTCAACTTCAGGCACTCAAGGATTGTGTCAGATGCCTTACTGAACTCCCTCTATCTATACATTCAGGCATGTTTTCTTGAACCTGCTACCATTTCCTTTTGACAACAACAACGTTTTAGGTCCCCAAAGTGTATTGATTTAATGGAGGTTTGGTTTTCACGTGGGACGAACTTAAAATCAATTCTGAGCTTAATATCCAGTGGAAGTAAAAAAATTTCACTTGCAGGACTCCATAATCAATTGAGTTATCACAACAAAAATCTAAACACTAGTCCTTCAAACAAACAAAACAATGCATACACATTATTCATTTTAACAAACTAATATGTTAAAAATCTAAAACTTATTTGGGAACTAATGTGTGTGAAGGTTTTTTTCATGTTAAGGACCAAAATGCGGCACATATATATAGTAAGTTTTTCAATTTGTCTCTAAGATTAACAGTATTAGTCAAATTTGTCTCCAAATTATAGAAAGTACTAGATTTATTTATAAGGTTGTCAATGTTAATCAAATTAGCCTCTAAAATCGACTAATTTTACTGACACTAAAAGATTAATTTGATTAACTTTTGATAATTTTAAGAATTTTTTCATAACTTAGAAACGAACTTAATCATGCTGTAAACCTTAAGAACGAATTTAAAAGTATACTCTACCTATACACTATTCATTTTGCATACTTGCACTTACCAGAAGTTTTATCTCTCTAATACACTTTCTCAGATGATGAAAGTGAGGCTCTCAAGGAAACAATGGATTGGGACTCCAATAATATGGATTATTATGAGTAAAAGCAATGAGTTGTTGTAAAAAAAACCTATTGATTCTGAATCATGTGGATGGTTTATCTGTGAAGTGACTCTGATCTCTGTGAGCATAAGAAGTACAAAGAACATTTTTATATGCTGACACCTAAAAAGGATAATTTAGTATGCAATTATGTAATATCCCATCAGATTGTAATTTAATGTTGGGTGTTACAAGGTATACGTGTATATTCTTTTGATTCGTGTAATTGAAAAAAATGGAGCACCTCGTACTTTATTATAATTCATGGTTCTACAAGTGTACCAGATCTCAAGTTGACCAATTTTTTCATATTATTTAATAGTACATGCAAGTTGGAGTATGGACATGTAAAATTTCATGTAGTGACAGATCTGAAAGATTTTCATATTTTCAACGTCTACTTTTTAGGGCTGAACTACTCTCAGATGGGTTTGTACTAGTAATTGTAGAAGAAAAAAATTATTGTACGATCATGTTATGTTTTATTTTAATGATAGAATAATATTTTAATTAACAGTTAATAATAAAATTTATACTCTTACTTAAAATATTATTTAATCATTAGATAAAACACAATTCTTTTTAATATTTTGCGACCAACACTAATTTATGTTAAGTGGGACCATTCAAGATATCTTTTCACAAGTGCCACAAGGAAGAAGAGGGGCCTGAAACTGAAAACCTTTTTTGACTTTTTAGATCTCTTGTTGGGAGATTAGATTACTCCTCCCTCACAAGAAACTAGGATATATCGCATATGCACTGAAATTACTAAATTGCGTTTGAGATTTTGGGATGCACTTTGAGGTGCCTTAAAGGGTAGGATTGGAAAAAGAAGCATTATTAATGGAATCTTGAACATAGTGTTGGTTGACTCTCAGTGCTGTGGAAACAATGCACAAAAGCGTGAGGCCATAGGAGTAGGGTTTCCCGTTTTACTCTTGATGGGAAGAAATACTTCATGAATTATTAACTATTGATTTTTATTTTTATTTTTATTTTTAAATATTGATTTTTAATTTTTACTATATTTAAAATTAAAATTAATGAGATAAAGTTAAATTTTGATCAAAATAAACAATAAGTTAAACTAAAAAAATAAATGTTTTAAATTTAAAAATCATTGACAAAGACATAACATATATATTTATATGTATAAAATTTAATATTTATAATAATATCATAATATTTTTTATATCAAATTATTAATTTTTAATATTTTTTAAACTTCTTGTAAAATATATGAAACATTTTAGATAAATTATAATTTTTTTTGTAAAAACATTATAAACTTACTATTTATTTTGTAAAGGTCCATCCTATTATAAATTATTTAATATTTAAATTTTTTTTCCTCAGACACACAGTTTGAACATGATTCAAAAACTCTTGAGAATATATTTTAAACAACTTTGAACACAATTAATTATAAATTTTTTATTTAAAAACTTTTGGACATGTGTGATGCACATGTTTGACAAATGTCTTTGTATGTTAGTGTTTATAATATGTCGAAAACACTAGAACACAACAGTTTCACAAAATATTTGTGTTTCCTGGTCTCTTCTCGTACTCTTTAGCTTGCAACTTCTTGCTTCTAGAAGCACTATTTTTGGGAGACCATTACACGCAAGCATTGCTCTCTTTTGGTGTACGCAGTATAAATGTACAACCAACTACAAAGAAAGAAATTACTATAGTGTAAAACAAAAATTGATATTTTATGGATAATTTCAAATTGAAGAAAATGATTTGAAGCTAAGAATTAATCAATCAAAACTGGCCCTATTCATATTCCATCCAAAGAATATTAATGAACAAGGTGTGGGGCATCAAATATCATGTCAAAATCATTTTTAGCTGAAGAACTTTCTAGTTTGCCAATAATTACTTGCCAAGAAAAATAAGAATGAAGAACTTATTCAATCATGAACTTCTTTTCAAAATGACTTGGTATTTTGGATTACTCGTCTTAAAACACTTCCCTTTTTATTAGCTCTACTTTCTTCTAGGATCTGGATGTCTCTAAACCCTTTATTACAATGTGACCCATTTATTAGTCTACATTTATAGAAACATACGGTCATAATCCAAGAACAAATGCATCATGCAATATGCGAAAACTATAAGATGAAAGAAACTTATGCTACGTTTAGTTGCTGAGATTAACATAAATGTGAGGAAAGGAAACTTGAAAGGAAATTGAAATCAGTTCATTATGATGAGCAATGCTCATATATATACATATTATCTGTGTTTGTTTGTTGTGCAAGCTATCTAACTAACATAACTAACTTTTTTATCCAACTAACATAACTACTCTAACTAATTACTCTTTCTATACAAAGTGAGTTAAGAATTTGCCTCCTATTAACCCCCCTCAAACTTGACATTAGGTTCTACATAAATGTTAAGTAATCCAAGTTTGGCATGTAAGAATTGAAATGTGGCTGGAGGCATCGGTTTAGTGAGGATGTCGACTAGTTGAAGCTTGGAAGCAATAGGCAATAAGCGAATGAAGCCACTTTGAACCTTGTTGCATACTAGATGACAATCTAACTCGATGTGTTTTGTGCGCTTATGGAAAGCCAGATTATGTGCTATTTTCATTGCGGATTGACCGACACAAAATATTACAACAGTGTTTGTTGGTTTGATTCCAAAATCCTGCAGCAAATATGATAGTCTTTGCAACTCACAAGTGACAGCTGCAAGTGCACGGTAGTCAACTTCACAGGATGATCTAGATATGGTGGATTGTTTCTTTGATTTCCAGTTGAGCAATGAATCACCAAGAAAAACACAAAAGCCAGTGGTTGATCTACGTGTGTCAAGGCACCCTGCCCAATCTGCATCGTTGTAAGTTTTCAGCTGCAGATCAGAGGATGCTGGAAGGAATAGACCCATTCCTGGTGTGGATTTGATGAATCTCAGGACTCTTTCAGCAGCTTTCTGATGAGTTGTGTTGGGGTTAGACATAAACTGTGCAAGTTGATTCACATAGAATGACAAATTAGGCTGTGTTATTGTCAAACAAATGAGTCTTCCCACTAATATTCGATATGGGGCTGGATCAGGCAGTGAATCTCCTATATCCTTGGATAATTGGTGTAAAGAGAGCATTGGAGTGGTCATTGGTTTGCAGCCAAGTAATCCTACGTCTGATAAGATTTCAAGAGCATACTTCCTTTGAGAAATAGAAATTCCATAAGGAGAGCGAGTTACTTCAAGACTAAGGAAGAATTTGAGATCATATAGGTCTTTGATCTTGAATTGATCATCTAAGAACCCTTTGATGTTGTTAATTTCATACAAATCATCTCCAGCTAGGATTATGTCATCAACTAATATTAGAAGACCTGTGAATGAGCCAACCACTTCCTTGAAGAATAAAGAGTGGTCAAATTGTAATTGAGTGAAGCCAAGGGATAAGAGTGTAGTAGAAAGCTTAGAAAACCATTGTCTGCTGGCTTATTTCAAGCAATAGAGGGATTTGAGCAACAAACACACTTGATTAGGCTTGGAACTTTTGAACCCTCGTGGCAGCTTCATGTATACTTCCTCATACAAATCACCATGAAGGAATGCATTATTGACATCTAGTTGTTGTAAATGTCAGCCCTTGATAGATGCTAATGCCAATAAAAGCCTTATAACGGTCATTTTGGCAACTGCACTAAAAGTTTCCATATAGTCAATTGTTGAAAGCTTTTTACACTCTCGTCTTTTAATAATGTATCCTTCTTTACAGCTTTCAGATCCTCGAGGGATCCAATTGCAGTATAGTCGGGTATAGTCGTATCCACAGGAAGTTGCAAAAATACCGTTCTTGAGTTTGTCAATTAAACAATGAGGTGAATGATTGGTAAATTGATTGATAGTTAAATAAACTAAATAAATAACATAAAAGATAAATAGGCAACAAATCAGAGGTAGATCCAGAAGCTTGTTGGGAATTGAATCCTATTATAGTTTCATGCATCCATTTACTTAGTACAACAGAATTATCATTTCAGTGATTGCCTGCCACCGGTTCTTAACTTGTTCATCGCTCTCGCGTCACTTTCGCACACAAACTTAACAAAGTACATCAGCGTTATTCCAGATGTTAAAACGGCTAATCCTTATTCCAGTTACAACAACTAAGAATTAGATGAATTGATTTAGTTCCAACTTATGATGCCACTTTCGCACGCGATCATATAGTTTAGAATCATGCTTTAGGTAGCTAAGCTAAAACAAGCATTAAGCGTAAAATCATTCAAGCAAATCATAGAAACTGATAAATTCATATGCAAAAGTTACATGGATACAATCATACTACAATATTCATCAAAATCCCAACAAAAAGAGGATTAGAAATCCATCTTACAAGAGTATCTCAGAGGCAAGGTGATGGACGCTTACCATGACATGTTCTCACGCTGTCATGACAACGACTGTCGTGCTTCCTTGATCACTCCTGGCTCTTTCACCGGCCTCCTCTTTGTTGCTAAACTAACCTAAGCTTTGAAGTACAAGAGAAAATGTAAAAGAATGAATTTTGATGGGGGAAGGGGATTATTGAAATGAATGGCTTGGCCTTCCTATTTATAGGCAAAATTCGAGGTCACCACTGAGCGGTTAGGGCACGCCGCTGAGCGATAATGTCTTGTCCGCTGAGCGATAAGAGTCCTTCCGCTGAGCGGTTTGGTCTTTTCCGGCGACTACAAGCTGGCATAATTAATGCAACGGCTGTTAGTTGGTAGTGGCGCCGTTTTTGCAGTGCGGCGTCAGGTTTTGCAAGGCGGCGCCGCCTTTTGCATGGCAGTGCCATCTTGTTTGGAAATGGTTCTGGTGGGTACGACAGCTGAGCGGTATAGGGTACATCGCTCAGCAGGTCTTGTTTGTTTGTGCGCTGAGCGACTTGTTGCTACCGCTGAGCGGCTTCTCGCCTGATTATGTCTTTTTTCCTTCTTTTGCCTCTTTTGCCCTTTGCTTCATTCTTGTGGAATTATTCTTTAATTGATATGCTTACATCCATTTGTAAGAATATATTATAAATCCTACAAAAGTGGAGAATTTAGTTAGACAATTCGTTAAAATTAAAGCAAACATGTGTCATTCTAATAGATGAAATTTGTGTAAATTTGGCACTTATCATCAATGCCATGGGTTTGAGTGTAATTTGTAGCCATCAATCGTGCTTTGTATCTTTCTATAGTCCCATTAGCCTGTAGCTTGAGCTTGTACACCCATTTACAACCAATGGGAACCTTTCCCTCAGTTAAATCAATTAGTTTCCAAGTGCAGTTCTGTTCTAATGCTGTAATTTCAGAATTCATGGCTTCTTTCCAGTAGTTGTGCTTGATTGCAACACCATAGCTAGTTGGCTCAGTAAGAGTGGATAGGGTAAGAGCATATGTTTTATGTGTTATGGAAAAATTGGTATAAGACAGAACAGAATTTAGAGGATAAGGGATGGACTTATCTAATGAGGCATTAGCAAGGGAAGATTTTCTAGTGAGGTCTGCAAGCAAATTGCATTGGTAATCCTATAGATAGGAAGGTGAGTGTCTTGTCCTGGTGGATCTTTTAATAGGTACAACAGATTCAGAAAGAATAGGATCAGGAAGCTTAGGGGGGTGATGGAAAAGGAGTTAGAATGATGTGAATGTTCTTCATGAGTACTGTCAGGTATAGCAACAGGCAAGACATACTCTTGATGTAAGCCAGCAGATGTGGAGGAATTATGATGATATGGAAAGAAATTCTCATAGAAATATACATTTCTATTGAGGAAAACTTCCCTAGAATGAACATCATACAATAGGAAGCCTTTGATGCCATATTTGTAGCCCAAAAACACACATTTTCTTGCTCTTGTGTCCAGCTTTTTCCGGTTTCTGTGTAGGGATGTAGCATAGGCTAGGCAGCCAAAAACTTTAAGGATAGGCAGCCAAAAACTTTAAGGAAACTAAGATCAGGTTGCTTGTTATGCAAGATAGTATATGGAGAGATGTTTTTGGACCCCTTTGTAGGTATTTTGTTGATCAGAGAACATGCATGAGTGACAGGAAAAGACCAAAATGAGTTAGGCAAATTGACCTGGAACAATAATGATCTAGTGACATTTAGGAGATATTGATGGTTTCTTTCAATAACAACATTTTGTTAGGGAGTCTCTATACAACTGAGCTGATCGATAATCGCTCTTGCTACATAAAATTCTCTCATGAAGAATTTGGGTCCATTATCAGACCTGATAACCTTGAAAGGTTTGCCAAATTGAGTGGCTACCATTATGATGAATGTTCTGAGTGCATATGAGGCATCGACTTTGGTTTTGAGCAAATATAACCATGTGTGTCTACTCTTGTCATCAACAATTGTAAGAAAATATCTATGTCCTTGATAGATGCAGTAAGGACAGAGCTCCATATATCTACATGCAACATATCAAATGTAGCAACAGAAACCGAAATGATAATAGGAAAGGGAATGACTTTTTACTTTGAAAAATGACATACATCACAAGGAGCATCATTCTTACAAGCAGGAACAAATGAGTGAACATCATGAATTAATCTCAACTTGTCTGAGCCTACATGGCCAAGTCTAAAATTCCAAAGATCAAATTTATTGGCAGAAACATAATTAACAAAAATAGGCAATTGCTTAGAAAAAAATACATGGTATGGGACTCTCTAGGATAAACCAGCCTTGGCTCTAGCAATTCCAATCTACTTCGAGCTGACGATATCCTAAATTATACAACAATAAGAAAATACAGTGAGTTTGCATTCCAAATCAGTGCAAAGCTTTGTAATTGCAATGAGATTGAAATGAAAATTTGACAAATACAGGACATTAGTCAGACAAGAGGATGAAGTGAGCATTACTGTCTCTGCATACTTAGAGAATAAGAATTGACCATTAGGAAAATTAATGGTTACAGGTCAAACTGATTGTTTATAGGACTAAAAATAATGTAGGGAGCAACAGATGTGGTTTGTGGCTCCAAAGTCCAAAAGCCCGGGTGTACCTACTATAGGTGCAGTGGTATAATTGTTGGCTTGAGTAAAATTGACTGGTGTCTGCCTCAAACCATAAGAAGGTTGTTGAATCAAAGCTAGTAGATTCTGATATTGTTTAGTTATGAAAGCTAAACGAGGATGATGCAGCAGCAGGATTCTGTGGTGTGGCGATCTCCTCATCAGCAGTAGTAGTTACAACAGCATTAGCAGAAGCCTTTTTGGATTTGTATCCAGGAGGATAGCCATGTTTCTTGTGAAATTCATCAACTATGTGGCCACGATAACCACAAAATGTGCATTTCTTGCCATTTGGCTTGGCCTTGCCATGATTAGAATTAGGTTTCTTGGCATTTTCAAGCATAGAAGAGCTATGCTTAGCAGCAGAAGCATAATTTAGAATAAGCTTTACATCAGAACCATTTTCATAGCATAGCTTCCTTTCATGTTGTAACACTAAGGAGAAAATCCGATTGAGAAATGGTAAAGGATCCATTAGAAGAACCTGAGATCAGACTGTGTGATAAGCTTCATTGAGCCCTTTGAGAAACTTAATGGCACGATCAATATTCATGCGATTTTTCAACTCAAGGAATGCACCACAGTTGCACTGAACAACACATTTGCACACATGAAGGGGACGAAACACATCCAATTCATCCCATAAAACCTTTAAAACAGTGAAGAATTTTGTGACTGAAGAATCCCCTTGGCATAAGGCATAAATTTCTTCATTTAAATCACCTTAGAAAAATCTTTCCTTGAGCTCAGTCCATACCTCATGAGCCTTGTCTCATAAGATTCGTTGAGCAATTGAAGGATCAATCGAACAAATGAGCCAAGATAGAACCATGTGATTGCATCGTTCCCATTGTCCATAGAGAGAAGAACTGGGATCAGGCATGGATATTGACCCATCGTTGAATTTCACCTTGTTCTTGGAGAAAAGTGTCATACGCATGACACGAGATCAACTATGATAATTGGCACCATTGAGAAGAGAGGAAACAAGAACCAATGATGGATTCTCATTGGGATGCAAGTAATAGGGAGAGGAAAAATCTTGAATGGTGTTCGAGATAGATACTTATGAATTGAGAGAGGTAGAGTTTTCTGCTGTGGAGCCATTACTGCCGATGTTAGTAGCCATGGAAGTAGGAGAAGAATCGATAAAGCAAAAAGGGCTGAAACCTGCGGCTACAATTGAATCTCAAGGAATTGCTTGAAGAATTTTCAAGATTCTGAGATCCTGCGATAGCACACACAATAACGCATTGAGAATTCTCAAGAAATTGCTGAGATTCAGAATGAACCCTGCAGAATTTCAAGAATGCATGGCGCCAAGGTGCAGGTCTGGAAGCCAAGGAAGAAAGTGAATGAAAAATGAGAAGGAAAACGCAAAAGCAGTATAGAGAAAGATACCATAACAAAAATGTGAGGAAATGAAACTTGACATGAAATTGAAAATCAGTTCATTATGATGAGCAATGCTCATATATATATACACATCATTTGTGTTTGCTTGTTGTGCAAGCTATTCAACTAACATAACTAACTTCCCTATCTAACTAACATAACTACTCTAACTAACCCTTTCTATACAAATTGAGTTAAGTTAAGAATTTGTCTCCTATTAGAGACTAGACTGAAATACAAATACATGGGGACAGGGACATAAAGATAGAGACATACAAATTAGTCTTGTATTTTATTTAGTGACAATGTATAAAACACACTTATTTGTATTTATATCTTGTTTGGTTTAATAAAGACAAAAAAGAAAATACACTATAAATGACTTAAAATACTCTTATTGCATTAATTTAATAAAATTAAAAAAAATACATTATCCTACTCTAAAAGATTGTATCTCTACAAAACGGATGTACACAAAATATACAAATTTTATGTCGTTAGACAAATTTATATTTATCTCAGTAAACAAGCATGTTTTTTTGTTTCAGTATCTCAATATTTTTTTCTTGTTTCAATAAACAAACGATGCGTTAATGACTACGGAAAATTATTAACTCGTTTAGACATGAAACTATATCAATCGATAATATTACTGTAAAAAACAATTATTATATTCATGGTTATCAAACTCGCGAGTTTAAGTAAACTCGTGGAGCCTCCGTAAACTCGGATTGTAAACTCGTACGAGTTTACTTATTATTAAAAAAATATTAAAAAAATATTTTAAAAAATTATTATGCTACAAAAATATATTTAATAAAACTTGAAATTCATAAATACATTTACCTCCATAACAAAGCACAAATAAAGATGAAATATATGAGTTCTAAGTTCAATTCATACATAATACATATATTTGAATCAGAACATATCCTCCTCAACATAAACTTAATGACAAGCAAAATCTATCAATACAAGAGAGAGGCGGTGTGTTGAGCAACCAACATAGCAAATGTATATAAAGAACAATGTCACTCATTCTTGACAGAAGTAGCCTGCTTCGAGCCGACAACAAAGAATTCAGTGATGACTTCGAGGGGAATGCCCTTTGTTTCTGGAACCTTCAAGAACACAAATATCCAGGAGATGACACACACAACAGCATAAACACTGAAGATAACAACGAGTTCCATAGTATTGATTACTGAACATCACAGGAAGCGAGTATGTGACGATGATGTCTCCAATCTAGAATACTAAAGCACAAATAGCGATGCAGAGGTCACCCACCCTAGTGGGAAAGATTCCTGAGTAAATGATGAAATACATACTATAGATTAGCGACAGAGCACAAGCAACGGCGGAGCACGATGGAGTAGCACAACGGAGCACGATGAAGCACAATTGTAGGCGCAACTATAAATGATAACTCTAAAACACTTAAATGACCTAAATCTAAAAACTCATAGATATGCAAAACAACATCAAACTTGTTTTGTCCTTAAAAAAAAAACCCTGCCTGTGGTAAACTCGTGAACTCGGCAATAAACTCGCGATTTTATGCGAGTTTACCCGATTTTACCCAAAAACGAGTTTACATGCGAGTTAGCTCAATTTTACTACCTAATAGTAAATTCGTATGAGTTTATGAGTTAACTCGCGATTTTGATAACTATGATTATATTCATAAAACGTGAATTGCTCATTTTATCTCTTGCATGTCATTTTATGGTTTTGACATTAATCTCTAAAATTGGCAGTGACCATAAAAGTAACACGTCAAAATTACTGTAAGCAATCTGATATATTAATTCTTTACCGAAAAAACTGATACATTAATTGACGTGGTTTCTCTCACGTCCCATGTAATAAATATTTCACTTATTAAATTTATGGTTTTAATTTGGTATCATAGTAAAAATATAAAGATGTATTAATATTTTTATAAAAATTAGAATATCAAAAGAACCTGAATGGTACCCATTTTCAACAACTTGTAGAACTAAACTCGTCAAATTTTATTATTATTTTATAATCTAATATAGCATATTGATGTATTATATGATTTAATATATTATTTTAATATAATATTTATCAAAAGATGCATTATAAACTAAAATGCTCTACAATCTTTAAACCTCTTACAAATTGTCTCTTTTAATTATTTGACTAATAAAAAAATTTATTATGATCATATAAAATATAAAATGATGATAAATATCAATAAATTTACTTTTAAAAATTATAAAAAAATACAAATTTAATAAGATATCAAGACATAAATTTGAGTTACCTACTATTCTATTCTCACGGCGAACACAAAACATGTGAGTCTGTGATGTGGAAAGTGTGAACCCCACCTTGGCTGATTTGTTCTTCCGGAACCGCAGGGCATGATTCATCATCATCAAGGACCGCAAAACATGTTGTATAGCAAAATCCCATAAAACCCACAATACCAACGGCTAAGATTGCACCTGATCTGATACAGCTATTACCTATAGGCCACCGATACAGCCTCAGAAAATGTCCCCTCAAAATTAAATTATTTTTTTAAAAAAATAAAACAATAAATGAACGACCTCGAGAATAAAGCCAAGGAGAACCTTACAACCTCGATAATACATCATATCAATATATTTTTTTAATTGAAAAAAAATTAAAATCTTCACCGTAAAGTGGATTCACCCAGCCGTGCGAAGCTGAAATTTTTTTTTTAAAAAAGAAAAAGTCCCAAAGGAAAAAACAAAAACTGCAAAAACACACTTTGCAGAAACACAAGCTCCTCCAACCAGAAAACCCCATTACCATATCTACATTGCGTTTCACAAAACGTCAATAGCACACCAAAACTGTCACAAATTTCACACGGAAAAAAAGAAGGGAAAGAAAGAAAAACGCAACAACATCAGTTACAAGATAAAAAAAGAAAAAAACAGAGTGAGAAAACAGAGCAGAAGCAGAGGAAAAAAAATGAAGGTATCAGCGAAACCAATTTCAAGCCCGGGGAGAACCGACAAATTCCCACCACCATTGATGAGGTTCCTGATGAGCAAAGCAGAGAGCCGGAGCAGCAGGGGAAGGTCGAGGTCAAGCCCCATGTTCGTGCGGAAGAAGAACACCGCCATTGAAACAACTCAAGAACCCTCTTCCCCTAAGGTCACTTGCATGGGCCAAGTCCGTGTCAGGCGCTCTTCCAAACAATCCGCCGCCGCCAAAAAGAAACGCCACTCCACCGCCGCAACCTCCGCCGCGAGAGACGGAGCTCCGACCCGGTGCCGCTGCTGGTGGATCCGAAAAAACCCACCTTTCTGCAAAATCAAGCCCCACAACAACACATGCTGTTACTGCAAGCCCGTTTGGCCCAAATGGGGTTTCTTCCGGGTAGGAAGCTTCCGGAAGAAATCCACCAAGCTCAGAGAAGATTCCATCAAATCGGAGTCGAATTTCCACAGGTCCAACAAAGTTTCCGAGGCGCACGAAGAAGAAGACTCTGAAACGGAATATTCAGAGAGAGTGAACCCTCACAATGCCTTTGCCTCCTCCACGCCGCCGAAGAACGCTTTGCTGTTAACCCGGTGTAGATCCGCGCCGTACAGATCTTCGTCTCTGGCGTGCAGGTTCTGGGGTTCGCCGCTGAGAAGCGAAGAAGAAGGAGAAAGAGAAACAGGGGAGGAGGAAGAACAGGGGAACGAACTGGAGAGCAGAGAACCGGGTTCAGACGAACCCGGTTCGAAGAGGGAGTCGGTTTCGGAACAAGAAGGGAAAAGGGTCTCCGAAACGGACGCAAAGTTGGGATTTTTCAATGAGTTCGAGGATTCGCTCAGAAACAAAGTAGCTTCTTCGGTTACCAAATCAGAGAGCGTTGAAGAAGTGAAGAGAGAATGTGAAGTGCATCATCCTATAATGCTCACCAGGAGCAAATCGGAACCAGCAAGAACAGGGCACAAACTTGATCCTGAGGTAAATGGGGGCAGTTTGGATTAAATTATTAAAAAAAAGCACTTTTTTTCAGTAGAGTCTGGTAAATTTGGATTGAAAATAAGTAAAAATTTTATTTTTTAGTAAATCTAGAGTCTAGACACACTTTTTGTTTAAGTAGGTTTTTTTTAGTATAAGCTTAGAAACACTTAAGTTGTATTTAGTTCCAAACGGGCCATAGTTCAGGAAGAAGAGAAGGTTGGGTTTTGCTGATAATACTCTTCACATGATTTCTGACTGATCAGATGATTCATTCATATCTCAAATTCTCAAATTCTTACCTTTTTATTCTTTTTCTTGTAATGGTTATTGAAAATTGTATATAGCTTTCAATTAGTTGAATTGTAAGATCACTCTTCTAGATGAAGAAAGTTCTCACTTCTCTGTTGGTTTTCTCTGTATTAATATAATTGCTTGTTTATGTTTTGACACCTGAGGGTGTACGAGATAATGGTGGTGACATAAAAAGGTGAATGTGTAGTACATTAGAAAGCAGAGAAACATGATGAGAAAGTTGATGTAGTTAATGCCTGTCGATGTTATCAATCAAAACAAAGGCTGAGTTTCTTTCCCTCTGCCAAACATTGTTGAGAACCTGAACTTACTGATTTCTTCAATTTGCTTTCACAGATTGCTTTTTGTTTGTTTATGTCATCCAACTTCCGAGAGCTAATCTAATCAGAATAAGATAAATTGAGTTAAACTGTGGTCCATCCTATTTTTTTTTCTCTAAATTTATGATTGAATTAATAATTTCTTGCTGACAAAATTCATTTCACTTTTGTTTCTTAGTTAATTTACAACAGAACGGAATAAACTCAAATTTATGCAACTCATATTTAAATACGTTAAAGTCATTAAAATATATATGCCTTTTTGTCTATTTTTAAGCTTTTTTTAATAAACAAATTATCCATTATAGTTTGCAATTTGAGATTTTTATAGAAGTGCTAATGTTTCTTTTTAATTTTTAATTTTTGTCTTATTCCTTAAATTAAAAACATTGAGGAAAAATAAAATATTTAATAGAGAAAAAAAATGAGAAACGGCATATGGACATGTAATTTAATCTAGGTGAACTTATATTTTTTTATTATATTTGAGTTAATTTAATATTTCTTTGATTTTATTGTCACAACTTTAAAGCGTCTCTAATGTATGATTTTAGTGTGTCCCAATCTCATTTAAAAGCAAAACGAATTGGAGACTGAGAATGTGGGACCAATTTCTCCTAATTAGAATGGAACCAATTTATGTAGTTCAAATTATTATGTGACACTTAATATATAATAGATAAACTAGTCTTTTTTTTTAAGCCAAAGTTAAGATTTTTTATGAGGGTGAAAATTCCAATTTTTAGATAATTTTACTTTTATTATGCATTCCCACAAAGATTAACGTGGACGTGTAGTACAATTTAAAATGGAATCAAATTGAATTTTGTCGAAATGCTATAAAAGATAATTTTAAAAAGGTTAGCCAATTTTACACTATTAATTACACTCGAGACACAAATTATCAGTAAAAGATCAAAGATGTACCGTGAGAACGGAGGAAATTTTTTTACCAAAATAAATTATACAAATATATACATTCCCATGATAAATTATTTGTAAAATTATTCTCAAAATAAACTATTTTTTTTATATAAAGAGAGTTGATTTAAATTGACTATTGTGTAACTTAATTTTTTTAATGAAAGTCGATTTAAATCGACTTTTATCTTTTAAAAAAAAACCTTAACTACTAATTTTAGTAATGAATAATTTCAATTTTGGTAATGAATAATTTGGAGGTTAGTCTGAATTGGTAATTATATGATCTCATATAATTTTAGCAAGACTCTATGATCCTATATAATTATAACAATATCCTACGAGATCATATAATTTTAGAGCAAATTTTGTCAAAATAAATTATATGAGTAGATCCTATGAAATCATATAATTATAGCAAAATCTTATAATCGATTGACATAAAAGTATAATGATTTTCATTTTTATGTGATATAATGAATTTAATTTCATATAATTTTATCACGTCAAAAAAGAAAAGTCCATTCAATTTTGTGAATTTAATGTTAAAGATACAAGTTTCATTACTTGTACATGCAATTGTATCTATAAAAATTATTTTCTACAATAATCATCTTAAAAAGTCACATTCTATAATTTTAAAAATATTTAATTAATTTGTATGCCCTAAAGAGTATTGCAATATTTTTTCTATTAATTGATATACTTAAATATAATATATAAAAGATATGTTTACATGATCCCATAGGATCTTGTTATAATTAAGAATAGTGCTTGAAAATTAATCATGTGTCTAAATTTAAAAATAGATTTTTAAATTATTTGGACAATTAGAGATTTTATTTTTTTTCATCTGATAAAGAAATAGTAATCAAATCAATGTGATTATATCTAAATTAATTTTTTAAATTGATTTAGATGTTAATCGAATTTTAAAGAAAAATAGCATAATAGTTATGCATTGATTTTTTGGATCAAATCAAACTATTTTTTAAAAAAAATTAAAATAAAAGATTGGACCAAAAAAATCAATGGTAATAATACTATTTTTTTTTAAATAGAAGTTAATTTAAATTGAATTATAATTAAAAAATAAAAAAATTCAGAATTATACCGCAATTAATTTAAATTGCTCTCTTTATAATAAAATATTTGATTTCGAAAATAATTTTTATAAATAATTCATTTGGAGAATGATTATTTTTTTATATTTTATTTTGAGAATTTTTTTTGAGGAGTACTCCTTTATTTTATTATTTATTTGAGTACTAAAGAAGGTGAAATGGTTGAGACAGCACAGCATAGCACTCCCTCGTAAGCCTTTTCAATCCATCCTTGGATGCTCTGACAACTTTCCAACAGAGTCGAAAGTGGGAAGTATAAAAGTTAATTTAGTAATATCTCTTTATGACTCTGAGGTGAACCTTATCTTACTATATTTTTAATAATACTCGTGGTTTCTTATTTTAATCCTGGTGGTAGCAGTATGAAATTTCTCTTCACACTTTGGCCATAAAAACAGAATTAAACATGTCGTTGTGCTCGTGCATTCAGATCACACACGATGATGGAATAGTAAATAAATAACAGCTGTTTGCCGGTTTCTGCGGAATTAGTGTGGAGTATAACTTTTTATATTTGTTATGCAATTTTGTCACATTAAAAAAAAAAACTCATCCAATTAATAAATAAAAATATTTAATTCTCTAACTTATTATTTTAAAAGTTATACAAATAAAATAATTTAATAAGTTAACAATGTAAAAAAATTTACATTGTCAATACATAGTAATTAATCTCTAAATTACATAATTTTATCATAAGTGATTTGCATTCTATCGGTGTGGCCTTGGTCATTCCGAATTGGCCACAGAACACAGGCAAAATATTCGTAGCACAAAATCAAAACCAAAGTGGGTGGGCAAGGGAATTTTGTACCTAGGGCTCACCTAATACAATATTGAGTCACAAACTCAAATGCAGCAGTTCCTTTTTTCCCCTGGAGCAATATATATATTACATGGTCTGAACTAAATTGCTTGTGCTAGAGTTAGTTGCATTGAGTCGTTGAATTTCCCTTTTCTTAATTAATTCATGGCATGACACTGTAGAATACCACATCATATATTTTTTTTCTTTTTCAAAAATTTAATTGAGTTTATACTAATCATTTTAATAAGGTCAATTCATATTTTTAAGCATTTTGAACATTTATAAAAGTACTTATAAATTACTTATTAAAGTGATTCAGATCAATAGCAAAAATTGAATGTGTCTTTCTAAAATACAATGTCATTATTTATCAACTATGGTAACTATTTTTGGTGAATACTACATCATTTTACAGGAGGATGAAGTGACAAGAAACTTGATAAGTTATGATAGAAAGAAAGTTAGAGAGTAGGAGAAAAGAGTTGAGAGAAAAACTGAATTGGTTAATTAGTTGAAGGCATGAACAAGCCTGATATATATATACATCAGTTTCCCATCAGTTGGTGAAACTTGCAAAGCAATAAACTTTGGTAAATCACCAAAGATAACTAACTTAACCTCCTAACTACCTATAATTACCATAACCACTTTGACTAACCATCATCCACCTTGTGTGGATGATTATCTGTTAACCCCCCCCCCCCCGCAATCGTGGCCTGGTTTGAACAAATTATGCAGGCCAAGATTGGGCAAAATAGCATGAAAAGGCATTGGACCAAGTGGTTTGGTAAAAATATCCGCAAGTTGGAGTTTCGAAGAGATAGGTAGTAGGTGGATAAGCTTTGATTGGAGCTTCTCACGGACAAAGTGGCAGTCGATCTTGATGTACTTTGTGCGCTCATGGAAGGTTGGATTATGGGCAATCTGAAGTGCAGATTGGTTGTCGCAAAAAATGGTTGCTGGGGCATCCTGTTTTACTGCTAGATCATGCAGCAAAAAGGTTATCCATTGAAGCTCAGAGGCTGTCATTGCCAAAGCCCTGTATTCAGCCTCACAGGAAGAACGCGATACAATATTCTGCTTCTTAGATTTCCAGCTAATGAGAGATTGTCCCAAAAATACACAAAATCCTGATGTAGATCTTTTTGTGTCTGGGCATCCAGCCTAATCTGCATCGGTGTAGGCCTTGAGCTGCAAGGGTGAATCACTTGGAAAGAACAAGCCAAGTCCTGGTGGAGCCTTGATGTACTTGAGAATTCTCATTGCTGCTTGATGGTGAGATAAGGAAGGAGAAGCCAGAAACTGTGCCAACTGATTCACACCAAATGAGACATCGGGTCTGGTGGTCGTTAAGTAAATGAGGCGTCCAACAAGGCGGCGATAGGCTACTAAATCAGTGAAAGGTTCACCATCATCCTTGGATAGGCGCTGTGAATTGTCCATAGGGGTTTTCATTGGTCTGCAAGCACCTAATAAAACATCTTGGAGAATTTCCAATGCATATTTTCTTTGTGATACTGAGATACCTGAGGAATTCCTTGCAATTTCCAATCCCAAGAAATACTTGGCTTCACCAAGATCTTTTATCTTGAATGTATCATTGAGGAACCTTTTCATATCTATAATGGCTTGTAGGTTGCTGCTAGCAATGAGTATGTCATCAACATACACTAACAATGTTGTGAATAAAGTAGAGCTGGACTTAATAAAAAGAGAGTGACCAGAGTTAGATTGCACATATCCACAAGCGAGCAGGGTTGTTGAAAGTTTTGAAAACCATTGGCGACTGGCTTGTTTAATGCCATAGAGGGACTTTTGTAGAAGACAATCTTTGTTCGGGCCAGGGGCTGGAAAACCTTATGGAAGTTTCACGTATACGTCCTCATGGAGATCACCATGTAAGAATGCATTATTAACATCAAGTTGATGTAAATGCCACTTCATGACAGAAGTTAAAGCCAACAACAATCTAACAGTAGACATTTTTACCATAGGGTTGAAAGTGTCCATATAATCCACACCATGTGTTTGGTTATACCCTTTTGCAACTAAACAAGCTTTGTACCTCTCTATACGGCCATCTGCCTTTAATTTCACTTTGTACACCCATTTGCAGCCTATGAGATGTTTGCCAGGAGGGAGATCCACCAATTTCCAAGTGTTGTTCAACTCTAATGCATGATCTCAGTAGCCATAGCTTCTCTCCAACATGCATGTTTTACAGCCTCAACATATGAATTAGGTTCTGATGTAGCAGAGTGGGTGAATGCAAATTTGTTGTGAGCATGGGAGAGATTATCATATGACAGAACTGACTGAAGGGGATATGTGATGTTGTCATCAGATAATGAGTGTGTTGAGGGTATATCTGAATGATGCAAAAGATTACAGTGATAATCTTGTAAGTATTGAGGTGCAGATTTGGGCCTTGATGACCTTCTAGGTTGCTAAGCATGATGGGGAATAGATGGTGGCCGATTAGGTTACTGAATGGTATCAGAAGGAATGATGGTAGCAGCAGGACTGGAGCTAAGTGGATGAGTAGAAGGATTAGCCTCTGAGTAAGCATATGAGCTGGAGAGGTCAGGGAGCACAAATCGACTCTATTGTTCTGAAGAGGCAGGATAGGGAAAAAAAAACTTTCATAGAAATGAACATTTCTACTCATGAATATTTCTCTGCTAGAAATATCATATAGGATGAATCCCTTTACTCCAAGTCTATAGCCAAGAAAGATGCACTTTCTTGCTCATGAATCAAGTTTGCTTCTTTGTCTATGCAAGGAATTTACAAAAGCAAGGCATTCAAACACTTTGATGAAGGACATGTCAGGATCTTTACCAAGTAACAGAGAATGAGGTGATCTATCCTGCAATGTATAGCAGAAGGAAGTCTATTGATGATGAAGGCTGCATGTTGGACTGCAAAGGACTAGAAGGCTAATGGCAGGTTTGATTAAAGTAGTAGAGCACGAGTTACATTAAGTAAGTGTTGGTGCTTTCTTTCAACAATTGTATTCTATTGTGGGGTCTCTACACAAGATAATTGATGAATAATACCCTTGGTAGAAAAGAACTTCCTCAATGCAAACTTAGGGCCATTGTCATTCCTAACTTTCTTGACCACCTTGCTGAATTGTGTTTCCACTATTGCAATGAATGCCTTCAAAGCCATTGCAGCCTCAGACTTGGCTTTGAGCAAATAAAGCCCGGTATACCTACTATGATCATCCACCACAGTAAGAAAATACTTGTGTCCCTGCATAGATAAGACTAGTAGTGGCCCAAAGATATCAACATGAATCGTATCAAAAATACTATTGCAATGTGAGGAACTTAAGGCAAATGGCAATGCTCTTTGCCTAGATAAATGGCAAATGTCACAAACAATAAAAACAACAGAATTACTAACAGCAGTAGCAGGAATGAAACTAAACTGTTTATGCATTAGATTTAACTTGTCCTTAGGTACATGACCAAGGCAGAAGTGCCACAAATCAAAATCTTGTTGTTTTACAAAATTCAAAGAATTGGAAATCACAGAAACTGAGTTACAAAGTACAGGATCTTTTAGAATGTATAGGCCATGCTCCACATTAGCAAGTCCAATCTCCTCCATGTTGTGACAATCCTGAATTGCACAAGAGTCAAAACAAACTCTAAGAATGCAATCATTATCAAGGCACAATTTGGTAATGGTTATCAAATTGAATATAAAATTAGGAATAAATAAGACATTAGTGAGATAAAGCCTGTTATTGAAAATGGTGGTGCCTGTGACATGAGAGATTAAAGACTGCCCATTGGGTAAAAAAATGGTGATTGGTGGATCAAGAGTCCTATGAGAAGCGAAAAAATCCATAGAACAACAAATATGGTCAGTGGCCCCCGAGTCAAGGATCCATGGAATGTTAACTGAGCTACCTGAAACTCCATTGTTTGATAGGTTAACATGAGCTAATGCAATCGATCTAGGCTTCTGAATTAAGGCTAGGAGACTCTGGTATTGTTCAGCAGTAAACCCGAATTGAACTAAATTACCAGGAGCAAGTGTAGTGGAATCGGTAGCAGGTCCATTTGCAGAATCAGAGGTCACTGCATTAGCACGTTTGTTGTTGGATTTGAACTTGTAGCCTGCAGGATACTAGTGCTTCTTATAGCATTCTTCCACGGTATGGCCACGAAAGGCACAATGTGTGCATTTTTTCCCTTATAGAAACCACCAGGTTGCTTGTTAGAAGTGGATTAAGCTGCAGAGTTAGAGAAATTGAGCATTAGCTTGCTGTCAGAGGAGCAAGAAAGCTGCCTTTCGTGCTAAATAACAAGGGAAAAAAAGGCAATTCAATGGGGGGTAAAGGATCCATGAGAAGAATTTGAGAGCGTATGGTATGGAAAGACTCATTCACTTATTGCAAGAATTTTATCACACGATCAACATCAAGTTGCACTTTCATTGCAAAAACAGCACCACAAGAACAAGGAATAACATAAGAGCAAGATCGTAAAGGCCTGAATACATCAAGTTCGTCCCATAAAACTTTCAATTCGGTGAAGAATTTTGTTACAGGAAGATCACCTTGTCAAAGAGAAGCTATCTATTCTTGTAGATCAGCAATGCAAAAAAAATCACCCTGGGAGAAAAGATCTTTTAATTCTTGCCACACGTCACAAGCCTTATCAATCCATATCACACTCTGAGCAATTGAAGCATCAATGGCACGGATCAGCACGATAACACCATATGGTTGCAGCGTTCCCAATTAGCAAACTGAGGGGAGTTCTTGGCAGGAACTGTGATAGAACCATCAACAAATGCAATCTTATTCTTTGACAAAAGAGCCATTCTCATGGAGCGGGACCAGCTGTGATAATTTGGTCCGGTGAGGAGGGAAGAGACCAGAACAAGAGATGGATTCTCGTTTGGATGTAGGTAATAAAAAGAAAGAGGATCCAAAGCAGGATTGTGAGGTGGAGGAACCAGACCACAGGTATGCAATAGAATGGAGCTTGAAGAATCCATGGCTGCCATGGAAGGGAAGTGTAGAAATTGCAGAGAATTCAGAGAGAGATCACAGATGATTGCTGTGAGAAAAATTTCAGAGCGGAAGCAGTGTAATAATTGATGATACCATGATAGAAAGAGAGTTAGAGAGTAGGAGAAAAGAGTTGAGAGAAAAATTGAATTGGTTAATTAGTTGAATGCATGAACAAGCTTGATACACACACACACACCCCAGTTTCCCATCAGTTGGTGAAACTTGCAACGCAAGAAACTTTGGTAAATCACCAAAGATAACTAACTTAACCTCCTAACTACCTATAACTACCATAACCACTTTGTCTAACCATCATCCACATTGTGTGGATGATTATCTGTTAACAAGTTATGAGTTTGTAACGGGTGGCCATTTTTGTCCATGCTTTGGTAGTTACTGTCATCAATCTAATTCATTCATTTCTATCGGCATGGACCAGTATTCAGAATATTTCCATCAGCATATATCTCATTCATAGTAATTTGGTGTGTTTTACCTTTTTCCCTTTGATTGAGGTTATTGCATGTCATGGGAAAGTTAAATTTTGAAACTCAGAGATAATGGAAATGTAAATGGGGAAAGTGTTTTACTCACTCTCCATATTAAATAACTATAAAATTATGTCCGGGTATTAAAATAATAATTAAAAAATCTAAAAATTAAAAAAGTTTAATAAGTATTTTATAAAATTATCTTTATTAAGTTTTTTTATTTTATTTTATCTTTATTCATTATCTTTCTTCTACTATTATATTTAAGTCATTAAAATTAATCTAGTGGTTAGGAGTTTAGATAATATGCATAAAATTTTAAGTTCAAATTTCATTACGACTAATGTGACTTTTAAAAAGCCCTACTAATCTATTTTTATCTTCCACTATTTTTGTTAAATAATAAGAATACACTAAATTTAAAACAATTATATATCAAAAATAATCAAAATAAAAATATCAACAATTATTTAAAAACAGATACCGTAATAATGCAAATATTGGTATATAAATAGTACTACTTTTTTTTATTTGTAAAATAATGCAATTATTAGGATGTATGTTCTCTAACAACAATGCTGGTTGGTAAAAAATTTATTTTCACCAATGATTTATGAATGCAGGTCGCGTAGTCATTGAAAACAGCAGGTTAGTGCCGAAGCAATGGAAATTGGCATATACAATTAATGGTGGAAAGGGCGTACTGTCAAACATTAGAAAAGTAACATTGATTGATTAAAGAAATTGGTCCAACTCCTAGCAGTGGTTTGTTTGTACCTGTATCGTTTTAATTAGGGACACACTTAATATCCAAAATCTTCTAGGGGATCAAAGTACCATGGCGAAAATACAAAGAAACTGTCAAATATGAGTTAACTGCGAGAAGCGGCTGTTAGAGTGTGTAATAGACATTTGTGATTGATAGTTATATTAATATATGATCAGTGTCGGAAGATAACATAAATGTTACATGTTAAGGAGCTTTAGGCAATGCTTTTTAAGTGTTGTTATGAAATTTTTTTTGTAAGTACGTAAATAATAATATTTTTAAGTGATCATTGACAATACTTTTAACAATGATCAGGAACTTTAGGCAACATTTTCTGAGTGTTGCTTGTAGAAAGATTTTGTAATCTATATTAACTAAAAAATAATGTTTTTCTACTATTGGTTTTGGAAGGAATTTTATCACCTAAACTATTTCAACTAAATTTTGCTAAATCTTTTTTAATTCAAATTTAAAATTTCACTTAACACATGGGTGTAAATGAACCTAATTCATGAAAACTCTCTCTTATTTTCATCTTATACACACAAATGATACATACATGCATTTGGCAGTTAAAAGATATCTTACTATGTTCCATCACATAAAAGCTCTTTTAAATTGAAACATGAACAATATTTAGAAATGAGAGTTAAAAAGCTTCAAATTTTAGATCTCTTGATTATAGAAAATTTGATACAATATCAAACGTGTCTCCAAAAAATTTAAACTGTTAAATAAAAGTAAGGGTTTTGTAAACTTTTAATGTTTTAAGTGTATTAAAAATTTAAAAATTTAATTTTTCAATAAAAAAAATTATTCTTAATTCCTTAAAAAGTTTCTTAAAGACAATCATTAAAAAAATTTAAAAGTAATTGAATGACTTTATACTTTACCAATCATAAAATATACTATTGAGGCTTGACAAATATTTTGTGTCTGCCAAGCAAATGTTTTTTTTTAGTAAGTAGTTATTTTAAATGGAAATCATAACCAACGGGGGTTGGTCCAAGTGGTAAGCGGCTTGGTATCGCTTAAGCAAGGTCCCGAGTTCGAGACCTTGTGAACGCAGTTATCCCCGCTGGGAGACTCACCCGCCATAGCCAGGTGCGCGACCCGGGTCGACCCGGATTAGTCAAGGCTAAGCCTTGGATACCGGGCAGGCAACCTAAAAAAAAANATATATAACCACCAAATTACATATATTTATCAAACGCAAATAACAAGTGTAACATAACATTATACGTAGTGTCCGTCTGGCACACTAGTGGGTGCATGAGCCTAGTCACACTAGAATATGTAGTCGGGATCATCAGAGTGATGGAGAATATGTGGGCGCTCATCTGCCACCCAGTGTCCGTCTGGGGTCCTCTCCAATCCCTTGTTCACCTGTTGCCACCAAACTGGTGGCACCAACAGTTCATCTTTCACAAAATCACAGTGCTTGTTAACCAAAGCAACGTCCCTCTTATTCGTTGGATCAAATCCATGTTTGCTCCCGCGGTATCTGCGCATGCATGCATGCATGCATGAGTCAGCAACACGTACGTACGTAGGTAGTTGAATGAATAATATATATATATATATATATATATATATATATAGTAAGAGTAGTGTTATATGTACATTAAGCATGGCTAAACACCAAGTCTTCTTTCTTATATGTGTGTGTGTGTGTGAGTGCGAATCCCATGATATGTGTGAGAGAAAAAACTTAATGTTTACATTATGTTTAATTTACAAATAGTATTTTTCATATTATAATGTATGTGAATTAGGATCTTCTCGTAGTTATTTCTAACATCATCATGCCATGTTAAGAAATAAAAAGAATCACTAAAATTAAAAAAAAAATATTTAAAAAACCTAACTCATCAATATAAAAATTAACTTATAATAAATGACACTTAATAAATATATATATATATATATTATTTTATCTCTCAAAATAACAAATGTTAATGAATAGGTCAATTTGTATGCTAAAATTGGGTGTGGTATCTCTTAACATGACAGGGTCCTATATGTATGTAGCTCCCAGCAGGGGGAAAAGACACACACGGACATATATGGGTCTAGGGGCATTGGAATCCGAAAATATGGGTCAGAATAAGAAATTACTAATTTATGGAGCACTGTTCTGAATTTGCAACGAGGGTGGCGAATTCAGAACCCCTTTTAAAAAAAAATCAGAGTTCTAAATTTGCTACAGGGAGTGACAAATTCAGAACTCTAAATTAAAAAAGAACTCTGAATAAATAAAAAAAATTACAGTTCGAAATTTGCCATATGGGGTGACAAATTCAGAACGTTGAACCATACATTCATAATTTTTTTTTCTCACCCATACATTTAGATTAACTTATTTTGCATCCATATAAATGTAAAAAATCCCCCTGGGGGTAGAGGACAGACTGATATGGAGAATTATAAAGTAGTTAGTTGTCTTCAATTAAATATGCAGTTGGGGGGAGGGGTTTTAAGAGTGATGTGAGAGACAAGGTCCATTAACTACAGAGTTTGCAATGAGCAAGTGTCATAGTCACTCATACTGGCAACACAGTTAATATATTGGTATGGATATCACACATTAATATGCATTGGGCAAAACACAAGACATGCCCATATATCCCTCCCAGACCAACCACAACTTAGGTCACTCATCAATAACAACATCACCATTCAACTTTATCTAATGCTTTAATGCACTAAAAAATAGAATCATAGTATAAATTAATATAACCTCTCAGGAAAAGGCTTCTAAAGATAAAATGCTTGAAGTTAATACTAATATATAAATCATAGTGAATTAATTGAGTACGTTAATCCTTTCTCTATCCATAAACTAATTACTAGACTATAGTTAACAGTGTCATTTGCTTTTTTGATCATAGATCAAGAGGTGCCAGTGATTTCAATCTTTTTGAAGGTAAATATTCATTCCATGATAACCATTACTATATGTATTGAATGCTTGAAACTGAAAGGCCCACTACTTATTCCCATGAAAATGACCAAACTTAGTCATAAGGTTTCTTTGGAGATTCGGGCCTCTAGGATAAAAATAGTGGTAACTCTAGCAAGCTTCTGTCACCTTGAGTAGGACTTCATGAAATTTTGTCTCTTACGTGGCTGGCTTCCATTCTGATATTCAAAAGTTTGGAGCTTCCCCATTCCATATATAATAATCACTTGCATCACATGTTTTAGCTGCAAAATTTGTCACCTAGGTTACAGAATTAACATGTTTAGTATATTAGACATGAGTCCTATACCCAATAGGTAGATTTGTGATTTTTTGTGGAGATGAGTACGAGAGTATTGGACTCACTTATATGTAACTGAATCTTAAGTCTAATATTGGACCGTAACAATTACTTATATGATATAATATACATGTAAAGAGTTTTAGCGTGACTTAATCTATATATATATATATATATATATATATATATATA
>QANU01099453.1:1071925-1133667 GCA_003254905.1 Nissolia schottii
AAAAAAAAAAAAAGAGGTTAAGGTTTCAGGAGCCATTATTCTTAATATTGAGTTAATAACATGAAACCCACCATATAAAATTGAAAACCGGCCTGGAACAAAACGGGTCGCTATCATGGTTTGTGCCAAAGCTTTCACTTGCTAGAGCATATGCACACAATTAATCAGTAGATCCTACAATGGGCTCTCTTTTTTAACCATATGATCATAACTAACTAGGCAGCTTCATGTGGCTATAAAATAGGGCCAAGCAAGTCAATAAATAATTCAGCAACAAAATCATTTTCAATAGCAATATTTCCCAGTTTGTGTAAGCACATGAAATCAATTTACGCTGCTCTAAACGTAATTAAAATGCGTGGTATATAAAGATTTTGTTAGTATGGTGAAGTGATGACCTTTAGAGGGGATTTAGTACGGAATTTTTTTTGAATTAGCGTGACACATTTGGTTATACAACATCTATATAAGGGTGTCTATCTAAATTACTACTTTCAGATAAATTTTTAACTTTTGTTACAACAATAATACCCTCAATCTTACTAATACAAACACTCATCTTCACTGTCACAACAATTACCACCACCCACTACCACCACTACAACCGTTGTCACTACCCATCACAACAAGTCACTACTATCACCCACCACCACTACTACAACCACCGTCTCTACCACCACAACCATCACCCACAACTACCACCATCGTCGTCATTGCCTCTAGCACCACCACAATCCCGACACAGAATATTATGGTCAAATGTGTATATTACGTGATAATCTTTTTAATGTAATATTATCACTAATTTAAAAAGTGATAATCTTTTTTAAAAGTAATCCAGATTATTAATAATATTGAGAAGCAATGTGCCAAACATTACCTTAATTACCTCTACTTTAAGGTTTTATTTTATGCATGGATCAATATTTGGAGTTTCTATAACAAACGTAATGGAAGAAAAAGAAGAATGTAGGTCACCACAGCGCAGGTGTGAGTAATGTGAAATCCAGCGGGGTAAACTCAGTGGTATGTCCTTATGCTATGACACGTTTCAATTATACACACATGGAGTTGTCTCAACCAACCTAGCTTCATCTGATAATTTCTCTTTGAAAGAATTGTTTCAGCGCAATATGGAAAGTTGAAGCAAGATCATTGGAAGAGATAATTTTGTATGTATCCTAAAAAGAATGACTTAAATTAATTACAAATTTCAAGTAACAAATGAAATTAGCTAGCTAGGAGAAAAAGTGTTAACCTTGCTTAAAGTTAATTTTGAGTTGTACCTTATCAATAATAATGAATATTAAAAATATCCTGCGTAAATAGCTCACAAAATAAATAGAATAATATTATTTATATCCTTTTTGGAACATCTTTAAAATGATACCATGTTCTGTCCCATTAACATATGGGCTGAGAAAAAAATTTGGAATCACTTTCAATTAATATTAAAGAGAAAAGAATGATATCATACAACAGCATTTTTTAAATGAGTAACATTATAATATGAAGCTACGTGTATATATATATGTGTGTGTCTGTGAGGGTATAAGTTATGGAACCATTAATGTGGAACTACCAACACACAACACATCCACATCGGTACCTCGCATCATATTGCTGTATCAATGATGGCTGTTTCAATATTGCCAAGTCTCTTTAGAAAAAACAATCAAAGAGCAGTGTTATTTGAATATATAAAAATGTGCAGATATTTTGTCACTTTTTTTATAATACATCATTGAGTCTATTAATTATATGGTAAGTCTCATAATGTATTATGCGATAGGTAACAAAATTCTTACACCTTTTTGTTACAAGCAATTCAGACTTATGTAGAATTTTGCGACATCTTACACGCCATTAAGTGGGACGAGAATAAGAGACCTAGTTGAATGTCAAGCCATGTATATTAGAACGTCTAGCCATAACACTTTTAATAATTTTTAAAAAGAAATTGAGAAATTTATATACTGAATTAACGGCCTCTTTGGTTTGCCTTGGCCATGTTCCTTCCGTGAACCTGCCTCAGCCCCTCATTTTTCCTCCCTATATAAATCACCCAAACCTTTCTCCATTCTTCTTCCAAGAGTTTTAAATGAAACATCAAAGAAATTTAATTTGTGCATCATATGTCATCATATATGGAGCACAGAACTTGCTTCTTCCTCTTTCTCATGCTCACTCTCCCTTATTTCTCAAGAGGTTTGCATATCTTCTTCTACAATCACTAATTCATATATATAGTGCTAATTGTATGATTAAATTGTTTGTCGGTGTTGTTAAATTTTGAATTGTTTGATTGATCAAGGGGAAGGGGGATCGAAATCGGAAGAATTGGATTCAGAGATATATGAGATTGATTATAGGGGCCCTGAGACACACTCCTCTGTTCCTCCACCTGATCATTCCAATGGCGGCAACCCTCACTCTGCTCATTATCCACAAAGCTCTGTAGCTGCACCCAAGGCCACGCCTATCACTGATAAAATTAAAGGTATGTGCCGATCTTCTTCCTATATTTGAAAACCATGGATTTTGGGGTAAGGAAATTAAGAGTGCTGTTACACGTACACAAAAAAATATACATCATACATACACCCTATATTTATATATATAAAGTTTATGTTTTAATGCCTGTAATGTTTGTGCACTTAATTAAGTATAATTGAGAATATCATCTATTAAAGTTTGTGCATTATTAATGGTGTATGTATGAGTATATAAAATTAGGTGTACTTGTAGCATTTTTGAGAAATTAAATAGCAGAAAAGGTGGGATATTCAATTTAATTTACCCTTGAGAAATAAGGGAGAGTGAGCATGAGAAAATGAACATGGTAAAAAGTTATTTAACGTCAGCTATATCTAATCCTTATGTTGCGCGGATCCGTTACGTTCTAGTTAACATAATATTTTTGTTTACTTGGGTATTATTGCAAGTACATACTTATAGCATGTATTAGTTTAGTATTTTCTGTTTGAATAATGTTATTTAGAGATAAAACATCGACACACTGGTGAAAGGGGGAAGACACAAAGCATGGTGTGCCGAGTGAACAGGAAAATGGCATATCTCCTATACTTTTTATAAAGACATTTTTTGTGGGACATATTGAGATCGAGACATTTTGTTTCAACGTTAATATCCATTCACAAAATTGTTCAAAAGAGCAATTAAGAAGAGTGTTCTTTGAAAATATCTTTAAAATTTTTTTGAAACAAATAACATTATTCAGTCAAAACATTTTCATACTCAGACTCACACCTCTATATTTTTCTTTTACAATAGGTATACAGTATACATTTATGTTTATTTTGTATCCCCAAGTAGCGTTACTCTTTCTGTTTTTTCTTCTATTCTTTAATTATTACTATATAACTATTTTTTATTGTCAACTCTTTTCTCTGCCGTAGGTTAAGAAAGACCATGGATGAAGAAGCTCTACAAGTGAGCTGAGTCTGTGCTCTCATGTAGACAATATTTATTGGTGGTTTCCCCACTTTTCCGTGGAGAACGTAATGATACTTAAGTAGAAGTTTGGACTTGGGATCTTGTATCATGCTCGATCCTCCTCTCTCTCTCTCTCTCTCTCTCTCTCTCTCTCTCTCTCTCTCTCTCTCTCTCTCTCTCTCTCTCTCTCTCTCTCTCTCTCTCTCTCTCTCTCTCTCTCTCTCTCTCTCTCTCTCTCTCTCTCTCTCTCTCTCTCTCTCTCTCTCTCTCTCTCTCTCTCTCTCTCTCTCTCTCTCTCTCTCTCTCTCTCTCTCTCTCTCTCTCTCTATATATATATATATATATAGGAAGAAAAAGAAAATGTGTATATTGAGTATTGTGAGGTGAACTGGTGGTGCGGTTAACCCCCCCCCCCCCAAACAAAAACAAATTACGTGACGAAGATTAGATTCCTTTGCTTGGTTTATAATGTCCGCGATGAAAAGTTTGACTCTTACTGCAAATATAAGTACAAAAACGTACGAAAGCTACATAATTAAATTGAAATAGTTATTTATAAATAAACTCATCAAACAAAATAATAATAATAATAATTTGAGCACGGTTATGTTGACTCATTCTATATAGCAGTGTTTGGTCACTTAGATGAGTCATGACTCATGAATGGATCTGTAGCTCTGTTGCAATGGGACCTGAACTATGATTTTTAAAATTGGCCACATCAGTGAGTCATTAATTTATGACATACACAATGGAATGGATCATATATGGCAGATATGCCAATGACAGAAACTCCCAACTCCCACACTACTGACATTCACCAAAATGTAGAATTATTAAGAAAGACCTACAATAAATTTTACATATTTGTGAGTATCTTCTTAAAATTGTCTATTTTAAAGATGTTTATTTTAATTATGGTCATAATATTACTTTCTTTTCTTTATTTTTTAGCTTATTGCATTTTATTGCTCAAAAGTGAAATCTTCTTTAGTAGTCTTGACAGGTTACAATTGTGTCAACCATGGTTTTTATAGTTATCGTCCTCAACTTCTCATATATGTTAGCATCTAAAACAATTTGGGGCAGTCCAAGTATATAGCATGACGTGGCAAAATATTCCCAAAATCAGCTAGAGATAATCTACATATATGGTCCTTTGTTATTTATCCTGTTCTACATATCACTTCGATGTAGTTATTTCCTGTCTTGGTCTGCATCAGAATCCAAAGTTATATTGCAAAGTCAATGGATGGAATGCATCATCACATCATGGAAGTATTGAGAATTAATCTGTGCAATATTGGAGCCCCGAAATATCCATGCCCTCTTTGCATCGTAGCCACCCGCATGAAATCTAAAGCAACTGGGGCAAAAAGAAAAGACACGTCACATTTTCAAGGAGTATACAAACATATTCATTCAAGAAAATTTCTTTACCCTAAATAAATTTTCTTTAATGTGCGAGAGTTAGAATACGGGCACATGACTCAGATATTCACCGTGAAAGCATGGGGTGACGTGACGTTGTTGTAATGTTACTTACATAAAGCTAGCCTTTTTGAGCCATCTGACATGAGTGACAACTCTTTACACGTTTTCTTTAGCTCTCTATTAACAACAGCAGGCTTGTTTAATTTTTCTTCTGAACTAAATATGAAAGAAAAAATGTTACAATCTCATTAACTCATCATAAAACGTGTAACCACGAGCTGTAGCGTGACCTCACTTTAGGATGACAAAATGGGCTAACCTGACTTGCACGAGCGAAGTGGGTGGTCTGCAATTTTGAGTTCTTTTAAATTTTGTTATTTTATGCAAGTTAACTTGTATTTCTCCTGAGTTGAAATTAAATTAAAACAATAATGATAAGGGTAAATAGTAATTTATCTCTTTGTACTTTTATTAATGTGTACTTAGTTTCTTAACATTTAAAAATGAACACGGCTACACTCTAATGTTTCTAAATTGTTCAAATAACACTCTTTTATTACATTTTGGACATAATTGTCCTTTTTTATTTTTTTTGAAAAAAAACTCGCAACCCTTTTTGCAGTGCAGCATTTTTTTGTTGTTGTTCCTAGAACAATGGCTACGGATAAAACTATGAAATCTCCATATCTGAATTCTTGTAGAAGGTTAGCGTGCTTCTTGTTTTTCATTGAACTGAATCAATCAATCACAAAGAGCTTTACCCTTAGTTACTTATACTGCAAGCTATGGCTAGCTACTAGGAATAGAAACTTAACTAACTAATTGTTTTACAGCTGCACACTAACTAACTCTAACTGAATTAAGTTACATAATTTGATGAAGGCTTCAACTTGGTTCTTCATCCAGCTACAGCTTCCTTTGGTGGTAACAACTACCTCCATAGCTTCTCAGCTCAAAACTCTCAAGTCATTCGCCAGCACTGACTCAGACCCCACTCAAGAGACCCTTCACCAACCCTTCCATCTTATTCGATCCCAAAGAATCCACAAGATTGACATTGAAACCATCTTCCCTTCCATTTTTTTTGGAAATAAAAAAGGGCAATTTTGTCTAAAATGTAATAAAATGGGGCTATTTAAACGGTTTAGAATCTTAGGGTGTTGAAGTGCTCATTTTTAAATGTTAGAGGGTTAAGCGCACATCAACAAAAATATAAGAGAGTAAATTGTTATTTACCCTAATAATAATAACCTAAAATGATTTAAAAAACATAAAATTATTTTAATTTATTTTTGTTTTGTGAGCATGAATTATTATTTGGACACAAAGTTTTTATTTTATTTTATGTATATATATTTTTTAAGTTAAGTTAATACATCTTTTATTTATTTTTTAACTTTTATTTCAACTTGTTGATTAGCCTGTTAACTCGGCCAAATAAAATGCAAATTTCAGTTTGTATAAAAAATTAGTCTAACCCATTCTATCTCATCCCACCACATTTGCCATCTTTAACTCATCTTATTCTTTAATCACGTGGTTCAGACTCTGTCACCATCCATAAAAATGAAAAGAATACTTTCGTGTGAGCTAAATTTTAGAAAGGAATCGAAAACATCTATCTTTTCCTAAGAAAATGCAAATTTCTTTTCTTAAGAAACGTACGGGTTGTTGGGGGATCCGACCCGTTTGAGCACGTGAGAGGAGAGAGAAAGAGTGGAGCGTTGACGGCGTCAAAAGCGGGGGATGGAATAAAAAATTTGGAGGCGGTAGCGTAGAAAAAGATAAAAATAAATATAAATAAATAATAATAATAATTCATAAAAACAAACAGGAGAAGAAACCCGGGGGGAGGGTAATCTCTCGTTTCCACCGACCTTCATTCATTCTCTTGTTGCTCTGTTCAAGATCCCAAAAATAAAACTGAATCTGTGTGTGTGTGTGTGATTCAATCAAATCAATCTTTTCACATGGCTGAAAAGCAGCAACGTAAACAAGAGGAGGCAAGCCCGCTTCTCCAACAACAACAGCCGCTCAAAGCAGCAGCTGCGGCTGCGCCTCCGCCGCCGCCTCCCCAGTTTCCCGTGGGCTGGACCGCCGATGGGCTTCCCGTGGCCCACGGCAGCGTCTTGGGCGAGCCCATGGCCCGGACTCCCTGGAACTCCAGCATCTGCGCTTGTCTCGGCCAAAACGACCACTTCTGCAGCAGCGATCTTGAAGTTTGTAAGCCCCCTCGCGCCTTCAAATCAATCGCATTTTTTATCCTTTCCTCAATTTTATTTGCTATCTATTCATTGATTCTTTTAAGATTCAATTGTAACTTGTACGGGGGAATCTTGCAATTGGGGGAAAATTTAATTTAGGGCGGATGGATTTTTCATATAAATCTCACCCCTCATATTTCCAACCACGTTTTACGGTGATGATAAACTTGGTTTTGACTGTAGGAAGGTTCTTTGTGTATATAAGCTATGGTTTATATTTTGTTGAAAATAAATATTCCCAGAAAGCTCAGTATTTCAGGGAATTTAGCTGCTGAAATATTAGCTTTCCGCTCTTTGACTGTGTGTTGAACCTAGATCGTAAATTTCTCATGTGAAGCTCAAACTTGTGGAGGTGGAATTTGTCTTCCTAATCCTAAACCATAAGGATGGGTGGAAACGTTGATTGTTATGTTATGCTTTTATACCTCAATGAAGTTGGTTGTGTTTTGTCTTTTATTGAAAAGAACAAGTGCTATAGTCATAAATTGTAATACTTGTGGCCCCGCGTTTGATGTGTTTTCTGTCTGGGTCCTATAATGTTTATCCGCAATGTTTGTAATTGAACTCATGACACGGACCAGGTCTTCTTGGGAGTGTGGCTCCTTGTGTGCTGTATGGAAGCAATGTTGAGAGACTTGGATCCGCTCCTGGGACGTTTGCCAATCATTGCTTGCCTTACTCTGCTCTCTACTTAATTGGGAATTCATGCTTTGGTTCAAATTGTCTTGCACCATGGTTCTCCTATCCTAGCCGTACGGCCATTCGTCGCAAGTTCAATTTAGAGGCAAGTTGCTTTTTTATCCTTTGCTCCTCATTATCTAGTGATAATGCTCACATGACATGTAGATGTAGTGTAGTACAATACAACTAAACATAATTCCACATGCAAAGTAGCAATTTTTTACTCTGTCAAGGTGGCACTTCATGCTTTCTCATCTTTCTGAAGTATAATGAGATAATCTGTCAATACAGTTAAACTGCTTGCCCTTAATAGGTTCCAAACTTCTAATTCTGAAGTGTATTAGAGAATTTTGAATATTTTGAATATGTTGAACTGAAGCTGTGGCATGTGGTGGTTTGTTCAGTTGCATGTTGTACGCCATGTCCAAAAGGTTTTGGTACAATCAGTTATAACAAGTGTGGTCAGCTTGTGTCAATTCGTTATTGTTTGTGTCATGTATTAAGAAAATAATCTTATGCCTTTCTTTTGCATTGTCTATGGACTTTCCTGGAAAAAGTCCTGTTATTATGGATTTTGTGAAAATGTTGGAAGATTTTCCCAGGTATGTGGATTTTATAGGGAGGTGATAGGTCAGTTGGTGTGCTTGAAGTTCTGTTCAGTTTTAGATGTTTTCAGTATCAACCTTGTATTGCTTAAAATTACTTATGCTGTCCTCCTCTACTCACTTATGAGATATAGACCTTTGCTTTAAATGTATTGGCTTGCTTCATAGATGACATTCACATAAGCAAATTCCAGATTGGTAGAACTGAGTTTTGCCCTTGCCTTCCCTCCTCACTTTCCTATGTTTATATGTTATAACAAAAAGACTTCAATTCTGTTTGTAAACTATTCATTGTTTTTCGAAAATCAGGGAAGTTGTGAGGCACTTAATAGGTCATGTGGGTGCTGCGGAAGCTTTTTGGATGATGAGGTGCAGCGTGAACAGTGTGAATCAGTATGCGACTTGGCAACTCATGTCTTTTGTCATCCTTGTGCTCTTTGTCAAGAAGGCCGTGAGCTCCGACGTAGGGTACCTCATCCTGGATTTAATGCTCAACCAGTATTGGTTATGATTCCCCCAACAGGGCAGAGCATGGGACGTGGAGCTTGAATTCTTCCTCATCTTTGGAAGTGCTATCCCTGTGTATGTTACTGTTATCTCCATATAACTTGATGTTGTTGAACCGCTTTATACCTTTGTCTGGAGAAGTATCTCGGTTCTTTTAATTTGGTTCTTTTAATAAAAACATGAAACTTTATCTTAATTTATGTTTGCCTCCCTTCTGTTTTGTATGATATTCATAAATATATATTTCCTATTTATTGTATTTTTTTATTGGCATGATATGGGAGGCACTTCTTTTCTATGGTCTATGCATAATTATTTAGTTCTATGAACTGCATAAATGACTATGCTATTTGGGTTGTGTAATTTTGCTTACTTTCTTCAGGATTTGATATTAAAAGGGGTAAAGCGAACAATTTTGTTTATTCAGTCTGGATGGAGCTTAATAAACTATGAAATGGCATTGTATTGCTCAGTCTGCGGACATTTGCTTGAAAAGAGGGGGGGGGGGGGTCTAAGCTGATATTTCTCTAGGAATAGGTCGTGTCCTTTTTGTTCCATATAGCAATGTGGGGCGTGTAGCTTCTTTATGAAAGAATTTTTGTGCTGAACGGAATTGTGTACTTAATCTACTATACATCTTAAAGCGGCAACGGCACACTCAAATGTCATATTAAAAACCTTCTATATTTCAGCTGCATTAACAATGAAAATCTTATGAAGATATCAGGGTTAATGTTCAAATTCGTTGCTAGATTTTGCACGTGTTGTTAACTTAGTTTTTGAAAAGAAAAAAAAAAAAAGGAATTCATTAGTCCTTAAACTTTAAAAATCATAAGATTAGATAGTCCTTTTGTTCATGAACTTTACAAAATATGTCTTACGCAGTCTTTTAATTTTATAAAACATACTCTATATGATTGCTATGTTTAGAGAGTGATGAGTCCTATTTAAAAAAAAATTACTATCAAAAGCTTTCTAAAATTTAGATTGTTTATTTATTTTTTTATTTTTTAATAAATTTAGTTGTGTCAAACTTGTATAAAATATTATCTACCCGGGAAGATCTATTATGGTTTCGGTTTTTCTCACTAAATTATCAGGTAACCATGCCAAACCCAGATTGTATATAGGCATCACAGCCGAACTTTCCAATCCTATTATTATTATTATAGGAGGATTGAATTAAAATCCTCTAAAGTGAGGAATTGTTTGCCCGTATATCAATAGAATGCTTGTTGGTCTAACTAAATTAATGCAAGAAATGTTATTTTGACATTAAATCTCTTCTCTTTCACACATCATGAAATTCGTAATCACATCATGTTTTCTCTCACACACATTATGAAATTTACATTCACATCAAATGATGTGATTGTGGATTTCATGATTTGTGTGAGAGAGAAGATTTAATGTTTACACCAAACTTAATGTCCAAATAACATTACTCCTTCGTAATTACCATCACTTTAGAGAATTCGATATTTTCTCATGCATCTTTTTACGTCTCTTCAAACAGTTCATACACACCATCATCATCAGAAGCTATTTTAGACAATTCCAGCAGGAGCTATTTCCCAAATAACCACTTCACATCCTGATTGAACCAAGTTGGCCCCTTTAGCCCCAAAGGAAATAGAAACATTTATCAATCAATCAATTGCTTGCCATAACTACCACGGGCATCCAACTCATAAACCCATCCTTAAGAGTGACTAGCAGGGTGAAAAAACACTGCATCTAAGATTTTATCTTTAGAATCGACGATCATAAGGATAGGAACATGCGGAATATGTTTATTGTTTAGACAGAATCCAAATTTAAGACGCTGGTTGCTGGATCAAAAACTGCTGATACAGTTTGAGATACCCAGCAAAATGATCCTTCCATAAACCTATTGTCTGTCACTTAATGTGAATTCTGTTTACCACACGGCAAAATGTAACGAAAGGAAATTAGAGAAGAAAAATGACGAATGAGGGGGAAACCATCGTTCACTCCTTTGTAAGGTAAGGCTGTCAAAATGAGTTTGATCCTCGAACTCGGTTAAATGGACGAATTTTACAAAAAATANATGGTTAAAGCGACCGTGGAAATGACGGCATTGATTGTGTTTAACGTGGGTCTTCCCAGAATGATGTTATATGCTGAAGGTTTATCGACTACCAAACACTTTACCTTTTCTGTTCTCGTGACGGGCTTGGAACCTAAGGTCAAGTGTAGGGAGACGTAGCCATCAGGGGTGACTGTTTCTCTTGAGAAGCTCACTAGATCTTCTGGGTGGTGTTTGATGTAAGAATTTTTCAATCCGAGCTGGTCGAAGCAACTTTTGAATATAATGCCTGCGAAACTCCCTTGATCTAACAAGACTCTTCCGACTTCTACGTTTACCACAGTGGAAGATATGACCATTGGATCATCGTGCATTGGGGTAGTATGAACAAAGTCCTCGCGGGTGAAGGTAATGTCAAGGAAATATCTGAATCCGGGGAACCTGTGGTCGGTTTGGTTGTTAAGGTGCAAGACCTCTTGGAGGTGCCTTTTCCTTGCTGATCGGATGGAGTCGCCTCCCGCGAATTCACCGGCAATGGTGTTGATTACCCTGTTCGTCTCTATTTTTTTATATTCCTTGTCTCGTCTGTCTTCGGGGTAGTCCTCCTTTCAGCGGTAGTCTCGAGAATAAGTTCTTCTTTCTGGTTCTCTGGTTTCCATCTTCCTTTTCCTTTCCTGGATCACATACCTTTTAAGCTTTCCTCCGTGAACCCACATTTCAACTTCATCTTTTAAATCTACGCAATCCTCTGTGCAGTGACCATACGAGTCGTGAAAGGCGTAGAACAGCGTAGTGTCCGTTCCTGGCCTTAGGCGAATTGGTTTTGGTCTTGGGAATCCATCCTTGTGTGGAATCTCTCGGTGCAGCTGGGTGAGAGATATTGTTAACGGAGTATAATTAGTGTACCGTCCTTCCTTGATTATCCGAGGTCTATCGTTCCATGGATGGTCTATCCGCATTGGCTGGTTGAATTTCTTCCTCGGGGCTTCCCCTCCTTCTCGGGTGAAGTCGGTTTTTATTGTTTGCATACCTTCTTCCTAGTATAAGAATTCTTCTGCCCTCTCTTGTATTTCAATTAGGCTCCGCGGAGGCCACTTGCACAGATTTTTGCAAATGGGCTACCTTTTTTGAGGCCAATGGTGAGACCTATTAGCAAAACTTGCAGTTGTAGGTCTTCTACTTGAGCGCATTCCTCGTAGAATCTATCTAGGTACTAACGGAGGAATTCTTCTCCTTTTTGTATGACACCTAAGAGGCTTACTTCTGTCTTGGTCTTGTTCTTCTGGTGGTGAAATTTGCCAAGAAACGCTCGGCCAAGTCATCGAAGCAGTGGATACATCTTGGTGGAAGGGCATTGAACCAAACTAGTGCTCCTTTCCTTAATGTCATCAGAAATGACTTGCATTGAATGGCGTCTGAGGCGCCATCCAGGGTCATACGATGCCCGAATGCGTCCAGATGATGCTGGGGATCAGATGTTCCATCGTAGGGCTCCATGTCGGTGGGAGGGCGAAACTCGTGTAAGGGTATTGCGTTGAGGATTTCTTCAACGAAAGGGTGGTTGTCCTTCCCTTTTGTTTTCCTTGCTCCCCATCGGAATTTCTCGGGACATGTTTCTATGGATGCTTTGTACACCGATCCTTGGGCTCCATCTTCCTTTGATTGGTATTGGACATCACCGCGGTTAAGACTGTCGATGTGGCGCTCTCTTTCTTGAGCCTCTAGTATGACCTGCTTTCGCCTTTCCTCCACGTCTTTTCTGGCTTTGTCTACATCTAGTCTAATTTCCCTTTGCTTCTTTCTTTCTTCCTCCGCTTGGGTTAATGTTAACAGCGCCATTTCTAAACGTTCAATTGTTTTCGCCTGAGTTCGAACGACATTGGCGAGATCTGGGGGCTGGTACGTTGGTATCTACTGGTTAGTCTGGCTGGGGACTGGGGGTGAGGGAAGATTTTGATTAGGGGGAAGAGGAGCTGCATTACGCTCGGGAGGTGGCGGTGGTTGGATGGGAGGGGCACGAGTTCCGATGGAANNTTTTTTTTTTTTTTTTTTTTTTTTTGTAACTATTGCTCACAGAACAACTGTATGATTAGGCTTGTTTGAGATTGATCATAGATGTTAATCTCAAAGTGTAATACACAATATTGAGAGAAAACTTTGATCCCAGTGTACGATAAATTGAAGCACAAATCCAGGATAGCCCTAAATCTTTCTGGTTGAAACAATTAAGATCAATACATGAAATTGGAATCTCTTAATTCATAAATGAATTCTATGCATCCTAGGAAAGGTAAGACAAAACAGAGCTCTCACATATGCATAATCCTATTTCATTGAGATTTTTTAGACCAAAAAAAAACAAAGAAGGAAAATCGAACACAGTCCCAAGCCAACCTTATATGTTCTCTATTACCAGGGTCATCTAAAATCTGAATTGTGTTTTATTGACACCAAGCAGTGAACAAACAGGTAATTTAACCTACGCAACAACACTTCACATTCACACTCTTAACTGTTTGCCAATCACATTACACCAATCCAAAAACCAATTTGTATTTTTCCAGAATAAATCCCCAAAAAAAATGAGAATCAATTAAGCATCATTGACAAATTGAGTCAAATCTGTCAAAACGTCAAATGAATCAAACGATCTGAATCGCATAGAACACAGCATGACCACATGCAAAGCTGGATCCACGATTCTAAGATCTAATTTTAATCATCAACATGTGGAAGAAGGAACATTGTGCATGAATCAGATTCAGATCAGATCTAATCTAAGTTGTAATAAGAGAACGAAAGACGACGAAATTTATAGGTTCGTAAATGAAATTGAAATTTGAGATAGAGAAAGTACCACGCGATCGAAGGAAGGAGGAACTTTATCGGCGAATTCGAAGTCATTGTCGGCCATGGCTGAAGCTGAAGGACGGAGGAGCTGTGGGTTGTGAAGGTAACAAACAAAGAACAAATCGAAATTTTGTGAAGAAAAGGAAACGGGTTTAAGAAGAACGTTCCAGAAACGGGTCACGGATCATTTAAGTTTTAACCAAACCAAACCAAACGATTCTAAATTATTATTTTCTCTTTTTGTACAAAGGATTCCGAATTTTGGTTTAGATAAAAAAATTGAGTCTTACCTTTCTTGAAAGGTGAGATGAGAAATATTTTACTGCCGCACATTTTTACTGGTGGTTGGTGGAACTTTACTTTTTTGAAACGCCAAAATCCTAATTAATTAAACGCCACAATTAAGGATACATTTCCGACGCATTACCAAAAAAATTAAAAAAAAAGAGGACATGTTTGGTATGAAGCGAAAATGATGAGAAATTTTGTATGAATTAGATTTTAATTTAATTAGAATATAATATAAAACATTTTTATCGTTACAACAAAAGAGGAATAAATTCGACTATCGTTCTTGTCAGAAAAAAAAAAAACCACTATCTTTTCAAGGCAGTGTACGGATTGGAGGGCCAAAAATCAACAGTGGGCTTTGTAAGCTGAACAACAACTACATTAACTGAACACATTAATTAACAATTAGTGCAGGCCCATTGTATTAAGATAGCCCACCCATTCATTTGTTTATTTATTTATTTACAAATTTAGCTCATTTAGCTTGCTTCAAGCTTTTGACAAGAAAAAAAAATTAGAAAAAATGGTTAAATATATTTTTAATTTATAAAATTAAAAATTTTGTATTTGACATTTAAAAAAAAATTGTTAGGAATTAGTCTTTAAAAAGTTTACTTTTAGTCCTTACAAGGAGACGTTAAGTGATGATTGACACCACACGTGACGTGCTACATGTCACATTTAATGGTGTTAACACTTAACGTCTCCTTCTGTTCTAATGGCAGTGATTAAAACCTACCAAAATTTTTTTTGAAACTAATTTTTAACAAAAAAATTTATTAGGGACCAAATACAAAATTAATTTTACAGGACAAAAAACATATTTAACCCAAAAGAATACTTGTGCTTATGCAAAAACAAACACATTAAAGCCACTAGAAATGATTTAGTGGTGAGAAGTTTAGGTATTATTTGTCATATTAAGAATTTAAACCTTTGAAATAAAAGTATTCACCATTTAATTGATGAAGAGAAACTCTATTGATTTATGGACTAAAATCATGATTTTATCACTTAAATTGAAATCTTCTATTTAAGTTTATATGATACCCATCTTACAAAAAGAGCCTTCAAACTTACCTACATGGGCATTCTCAGCTTGAGTCTTACAAAGGAGAATCCACCGGTGAAGATCCATGGTGGATAACAAGTTGGCCTTATATAACTAGATTATTTTCTCGTAATATTTTGATAAATTATGGTCTAGTAAATGATGTAGGGACATTTTGTATCAAATTGTGGGGCTGGGTCTACCATTAATTAAATCTGACATGTTATTATATCATTGATTAGAATACAATTCAACTTCTATTCCTTTACCATGTAATAATCTCTTAAAACTTGGTGATTCTAAAAAACCCATGTCCCAAATTTGTATGTGTCCATTTGATTTGTGTGTGACTCTGCACTTTGGTTTATTCAAGCGTCACAAATATATTCCCCACATGCATGTAAAAGAAGAAAGGGGAATAAGATAAGGAGAAAGAAGCTTTGTGGGGTTAATGCAGAGTATTGTAGACAGGACGACATAGAGACGGGACAGGGATTCTAGTGGCTGCAAAAGATCGTTTGTTATACACATTTTTAATGATGAAAACAAAAGGCGGAGGCAGAAAGATATGACACGAATAACAATTCCCCGTCACACATGCAAACAAAAAGGAATGGAAACACTCTCTCTTATGGATATTGGGGGTTCTCTTCTTGATTGCTTTGATGCGTTGCTGTGACCCCCCCCCCCCCACATGTCTCCAACAACACATATATCACACACTAGCTAGGTCCCTTTTCGGCTGTGCGTGCTTATCCCAATTTACCTAACTTTGTATTCCTCACAACAACAAAATTCCTCATCGACTAAGCCCCTTCCCTACATTTGATACCAAATTATTGTCAATTCAAGTGTGTGTTGAAAATCTCTCGTTAGTTAATGATATAGGCTATAAACTTATTATCTCGGATGAGATATTACAAACCTTTATAGTTGTTCTTTTGACAAGTTTGGAATGGGAACCATGCAAGATTAGGTTGGGTTTGGTTACTGAAAAATGACAGAAATATAAAGATATAAGGACAAAGACATAAAACATAATAGGATCAGTCTTGTCTTTTATATAGTGACAGTGTACAAGACACACTTATTTGTATTTATATCTTGTTTGGTTTAATGAGACAAAATAAAAAAATATACTCCAAATGACTTAAAACACCCTTATTGCATTAATTTAATAGAAAATTTTCATAAAAAAAATACTCATTATGCTAATATGAAATGTTGTCTCACCGTGTTCTGTCTCAGTGTCTCAACAAAATGGAAGTATAAAAAATACACTAATTTTCTGTCAAAAGACATAAGTTTTTGTACTTGTCTAAACAAATGTACATGATTTTGTGTATTTTTGCCTTTATATTCTTATTCTGTCTCAGCAACCAAGCGCAACTTTAGAGATGTGTTCTGTTTTTGTCACGCGAGGTGATACCTACAAGGCCATTCTCATGCCCAAGTTAATATACGAGTAAAGTGTATATGAGATATGATAGAACTTATTCTACCTTGAGTTGTCTATGTCCTATTTGTACTTAAAACTAAGAATTATTCGTTGGTAAGACTATAACATCCAAGCTTTCATCATGAGTTATGTTAGGTCGGTTATGCCAGCTAAGTCATAATAGAATTTTTATTGCATCTAACTCCATGTATGTTACAAGCTTACAACATGTGTTAAATGGGTTCGAGCCACCTTGTGGGGTGAGATTCTTTCGTTACCTTATGACCAAGGTCCATCTATTCAAGTGATTTTGGTTTGAGTCCATTATATTAGGTTATTGTATTTGGACTGACAACTAAGACCTAGCTCTTCAGGCTTGGTCCATAACAAAACTTATTATCTTAAATTTTTAGTTAATATACGTTCAACTCACTATTATGTTAAATAACCTTCGTATTTCGTTTCAAAATGTTGGCCTACGATATTAATGTGCAAGAAATCTAATGGAACCCAGAGGAGGTAACAATTTTTCTCCTACAGATGCCCTTTTATTGGCCCCTGGACAAAAAGAATCTAAATGGAGACACGAACAAAAATTTTGCATTTGATGATTTGCACTTTTATTATTAGCATACAATTTAATTCACTTATTGATGACTCATGAATGACACATTTATTATTATCACTGTTGGTGGATTTCTGAGGCCACAGTTTTGGCCCAGAACCGAAGGTGTTTCTTCATGTTGGAACCTGAACATGCCTTGGGAAGTTTCAAGCTTAGTAGAGGTGAATCAGGTCTCTTTATGAGCCATGCTTCTGACAAATATGGCCTCATGATGTTTCTCTTTTCTTCATCTGCATCAGCATCTTTCTCTGCTTCTGTTGTTGCATTCATTTGTTGTATGTTTTGGTGCAAAGCAAGTCTCTGAAGGCCAGGAACAACGCTCATCATTCTTGGGCTCAGAGTTTCCTTCTTGAATATGAAGCCAAGATCCATGAAACCCTTCACTTCATCCAGTTCTAGTTCCCCTAGTGTCTTGCAGCTCATGGACTTCTGCAGTATTTTCCTTTTAGCAGCACATGTTTTCCTGAATTTTCTGTGTGTGTGTTGAGATTGTGATGATGGTGATGATGAATGTGAACGAGTTCTGTTGCACAAAACGTTCACTCTGGCCAATCTTTCATTCTTTTCTGCTTTGTTGGTTTTGATTGAATCATCCTTGTGCAGCAAACATAGAACAACTAAGAAGAAAACATGGCCGTGATCATATTCTTGACCGCGTCAGTTAAATTCGTCCCTAAGTTATAGGAAATGGTTATAATATATTAGTTTTTGAAATTGTTAAAAATTGGTTAAGTTAATCGTTTGACATTCGTCAAACTAATTTGACCGACTTTAGACAACTTCAAGGACTAATATAATCATTTCTATAACTCAGACGAATTTTACTGATGTTTGCTGACAACCTGAGAGACGAATTTAAGTGTACTAAATGGTTTTTCGAATTATACCTGCGGAGCATCGGAGATTGACTCTGATGAGGCTTGCTTCTCTGGAGAAGGCGATTCGTCTGTTGAAGTTTCATCAAATGGTAAAGGGAATAAAGGAAACATTGATGAGGGACAAGACACAGATTCTGAGACACATGGAACAGGAACAGGTTTTTTCTTCTCTACAGATTGTGAGAAAAGAATGACTTGGCGGAACCAAAGCCGGTCCATTTCTTCAATAACACAGAGAAAGTACTTATCTTCCATTTGCATGTTGTGTTTGTGTTTTTGTGTGAGAGAATGAGAGATTTTTTGGGTATGAAAAAGCTTAAACACTTGGTGGTGGCATGATGTGTCGGCAGTTGTGTTGGTGGTGGTGAGGAGAAGGAAGAGGGGAAGAGAAGGGAGTGAAGGCAGATGAACGTGGAGAAATTGGGAGTGGGACAACCCTAGACAATGAACGATGTGTGGTCACCATGAACATGGGACATGGATTCTAAACTCCACACCTTCCTGTTCGCTAAAATGACTGTTCTGCCCCTCATGCCTTCCTAAACCAGAATCTGATGCTCTCTCTATCTATATGCATAATGCATAACAATCACATCTTGCTAGAACAAGTTAGATCTATGAATAAGTTGGTCTATCACAAGCAAAAGGGTAGGGGCAAAGGCCTCTTTTTTAAGTAAATTGTTTGTCATCAGTAGAAACAAGATTTTCTTAAAAGTTTCTTCAAAAGGAGAAAATGTATGAAGATATTAGGTGAATGGATCCAAATGTGGATTTGGGACATCTTTACAGCTGTCAACACCAACAAAATCCGATTTTGCAAGCTGGTTAAGTTCACTAGGAGTCAGGGTTATGGGGCATACCAACTTGGACAATGGGTACTGTTAATTGCTTGCATGATTGGCTTCACCCATTCTGTGGTTTAAAGGCCTCAGTGAAGTAATAATGACAAAAATGAAAATTGTTCTATTGTCACTTCCATTGTTCTCATTCCGGATTGTCTCAGGTGAATTCTTATTGGGAATTGACTGCCATTGAAAGATGTAAACACATTTGTCTATGCATGTTTGAAGCAGGAAATTCAATTTCACAGCAAGGAATTCATGCTTTTAAATTTCCATTTGGTAGGATGAAGGACTGGTTCTGAAGTCTACAAATAATGTTATGAGCGTAACTCACTTAAGAATTCAATTGATGGACCAAAGAGGACTGATTCATTACCACAACTGATACTACACAAAAATCAGAGGTGATGTCCACAATAAGGAATCTGACATTGAAACAGAATCAATAGATTTGGCATTTCATGTGGGACAGCATGTTCCACAAGTTGTTCTTTGTCTCCCTCTGGCTCAGAGTATTGGCCAGCGTTAATTTTCTTCACTTGGCCAACCTTATTTATTCCCTTCACCAAGGATATTCACGGCTCAGTTTAAATTGATTGAGTTAAATAAAAAGTCAATAGATCAAAAGCCAAAGATAACATTTTATTTTTTTTGTAGGATTATTTAGTACCAACAACTCAACAAGTGCGCACCCATATATATCTCGACAAGGAATATATGCCGCAATACATTAGTCACCTAAGTTCTAAAATAATTTCAAAAGAAGAGGAATCCATCACTGGATAGTAAGGTTAGGGGCCCCTAGTCAATTCTAACGCAAAGGAGAGGGGACCAATTAAGCATCTTTCCAAGTTTGTAACCTTTATCATTGTATTATTATCATCCAATCACAGAGCTACAACAAATACAATGCGTGCTTACTGTCTCAGCAACTGCAACTGATATTGCCATGGAAACCACGTTTAGAGGGAAGCTCTTATAAAATGTTATTATGGGGGCATTCCGAGAATTGAACTCGGGACCCCTCGCACCCTAAGCGAGAATCATACCACTAGACCAAATGCCCAATTTTGTGCAAAGTGGTTCTGTTTCTTCTAAATATAGAAATAATCGAAACTGCCTCAAATATCATAGTACATTTTCTCTTTTCTCATTTGTAATCGTAAGAATTTGAAGCTAAGCTTACAGCCTATAGCCATGCTTCAATTTTCAGTTCAAGGATTTGCTTGATTTCTTAAGAGTTCAAGCAGCTCGCCAAGGTCTTTTGGCTTGTCTAATTTAAGGCATAACTCAACCTAATATATTTAATAAATAATTTAAGTCAAAACTTTAAAAACAAATTATTTTAATTAAATAGGGCAGCCCATAAATAAGAAAAAAACATTTTAAACTTATCAAATCGACTTAATTATAAAAATATATTTTTTCCTTTTATAATATAATATAATTATATTCAAAATTTTTATATTTTTCATTTCACTCACTCTCTTTGTCTTTATCTTAGGGTTAAACACCCATTTTCTTTTTTATCTATTATATAATATTTATTAATTTCCTTTCTTGCTATATAATTTCAATATTTATAGAGTAATATTTTTTTTAATTACTAGTATAATTCATCTTCAAATGGATAACAAAGTAGATTTTATTGTACCTTTTTATTAGTGCCTTATTATTAGATGTACCGTTCAAATAGGTAATGACAAACATCTTAAAAAAATTAGACTGATCCTTAGAAGAAAAGAAAAAAATGCTCGAGCTCATTTCCACACTTATGAGTATAGTTAACTTAATTCTTGGTGAAATTCTTAAGAGAAAAAAACAAGCAGAAAGAAACATGGAAAAATAATGCATATCAATATCACTTAACAAACATAAATCGACATTTCTATCATTTAAAATTAAAAAAAAAACACTTTGAGCGTGTTTAATCTGAATCCTTGAAAAGAGTGATCGGTGTTTCTTTATGAGATTAGTGTACTTTTGCAGGGCTTCTTGGCACCATTATACCATCCAAAGGAAAAAATGTACTACTGCCTAGATGCCTGACCGTAAAGAAGAAACCTAGCTTGTCTTTGAGGGGATTGCTTCTATAAGAAAAATTAAAAAATAAAATGAATCTGCAGCGACTAAATTGCAGGGCTAACAGAAGACAGATTATGGCAAAACTAAAAGTTATATGGATCAGCAGAGTATTAACAACAAAAAGTGAAAAGATCAATTACTGAAAAACAAAACCCCACCAACCATGACTAGTTCACAATTAGCACACCCAGAAACCGAACCGCCACGGAGCCTAAGAACCAGATGAAGAGTCGAATCCTTCTGTATGTTGTAATCAGCAAGAGTGCGGCCGTCCTCCAGCTGCTTCCCGGCGAAGATAAGACGCTGCTGGTCCGGCGGGATCCCCTCCTTGTCCTGGATCTTCGCCTTGACGTTGTCGATGGTGTCGGAGGACTCCACCTCAAGGGTGATAGTCTTGCCGGTTAGGGTTTTCACGAAGATCTGCATGTTAGCTTCTTGTTATGGGAAGAAATTGGGATTGGGATCATGAACGAGGGAAGAGGGGGATTCTCCTGGGGGAAGATTTTGTGCATTCGCATTCGTGTTGAAGAGAGGGTTTGCTTTTTGTAGAGTTGGGAAAGAAGGATCTAGAAGAACCGGGAAGGTGACGCAAGAAGGGCAGTCTCTCAACTATATGACTTTGATACAGGAGATATCGTCTAATTATTTATTTTTAGAATTAAATATGTTTTTAATTATTTTAAAATTAAAAAATTTGTGTTTAATTTTTTAAACATTTTCTGGGTCCCTAACACGAGTAGTGCCACATCCCACGGTCATCAACACAAACTCTCTTTCATGGTAAAGACTAGAACTTTCTAAATATTTTTTCATGAACTAATTTTTAATCAAAAAATTTTCGCAGATCAAACACATAATTTTTAATTTTATATGAACTAAAAATATATTTAACCTTTATTTTTATCCATTAATTTTTTCATTTTTATTTTCTTAGATAATAAGATAGCAATTATAATTATACTTACAATAATAATTATAGTAATTTATATTGTGAATTGTGATTTATTGAATGGGGTTTACTCTGATTATTCCATAATATTCAAGGGTATCGATATTATAGCATCTAAGATTTCATCACATGTTCCACTAATTCAAATTATTTATTGTTTTAAATTTGTGACTAAATTATAATCGTTCAAATACAACGAGATACCGATACCTTCATAGAAGCTTAGGTACTGAAGGAAAAAGTTTATTAAATTCTTAAATTATATGCACACAAAAATATTCTTAAATTATAAAATACAATATTTTGGGGATAATCGTTTAACCTATTATTAGCATGATTTGAAAAATAAAAAAAATAAATAATAAAGTAAATTTTCTTGTATATTACAATGATAATAACTCTAAATAATGCTATCATAATTTTTCAATACAATTCTCAAGTCTTATTTATATGATGGCATCAAAACTATCACATTAACCTTGTTGGTCGCAAGAGTTAAATATTCAATCACATGATTTTTTGATAATTTGTATTTGCAACCTAATTTTGCTATACAAGTAATTTGATTGGTCTAAATTTTTCAACGTTACACCTTTATTCCGAGATCAATTTACTGCCACCATTTCTCTCGTGGAAAAGTAAAATATTTTCTATATAATAGAAATGCTTAAATGACAAAAACTTGTTCACCACCACCACCAGTTCTTGTGGTTACTGTTTTATTTTGTGGTGAGTGATGATCCGCAGTGGCTATGGATGAATGTTGTGTGCTGATGGCGGTTTGTAGTTGTATGGTGACGAGGTTGTGGTGGTCAATGGTAATGAGGAACCTTTGGTTATGGTGCTTGGTTTTGATGATGGTGGCCCATGGAGATGAGGGGATGGCTATAGAGTTTTGTTTTTAGGTTGATCGTGGTTTCGAGTGGTGATGAGGGTGATCTTGACTAGTGGTGGCTTGATAATGGTTAGAAGTGGGTATATGGATCGTGGCCCGCAAACCGACCTGCAAATCACTCAATCCGCATAGGTTAAGACCAATCCATTTATTTTTTAGTCTACTCCACATAACTGGTGAATTTAATGGGTTCAACCCAACTCGCAGGGTTCGCAGACCAACCCTTGAATCACTCGATTATTTATTTATTTGATCCATTTATTATTTATTTATTTATTTATTTTTCACACAATACTTAACATCCAATATAAAAATTAAAAAAGTAACCAACATCCAAGCCCAACCCAATGTAGTATTTTCTTTTGGTTGATAGTGAATTTTTTTATCATGTTTCAATTTTTTTTGTCATAAATTAAGATTGAAATTTTAACTCTAATTAAAAATGTCAAAAAAATAATAATGTGAGCCAGCCTGAGGGCTATGCGGTGCGAACGCGGGCTTGAGTAGTTGTTAATTCATTTATTTCGCGGATCAATCCGATCCGATCCATTTAATTTTGATCCATCGCGGGCCGAGATAGCCCGCATACTCACCTCTAATAATGGTGGAGGTGTGTTGCTCGGCAAATAGAGATATTAAGGACAATGGTGATGGTGGTTGGATGATGAGGATGAGGATGGTTTCAAGTGGTGGGGTGAAAAATTTTAATAGTGTCAGAGATAAACAAGGAGTAATATGGGATCAACGGGTGGTATGTATTATCTTAAAGACTGGCTGTGGTTCGTGACGTGGATTTAACTTTCTTTTTGGTGGCAATTAGGTGTTTTATAATTGGATGGGTGGTGTAATTTTGTATTACCAATCAATAATGTTGCCTTAATTCTTGCTGGGGGTGGTTCTTTTTTTAGCTTGAGATTTTGTCCCAATGAGTTAAGAGGTTTTTAGGAGGCTGATAGAGTAAGAGTCAGGATGTTTTTGGAGACTTGGTGGATGACATGGAGGGGAGATCAACCTTGTACTTAGGGATGACAATGGATATCTATAAAGTCGGATACATGCCTCTCGTTACTCATACATGTATCTATACTCATCACAAATATCCATTAAAGAAAATTAAATCCTTACGGATATCTTTAGGTATTTATAATTTAAAGAAAACCATTACTATCAATCATAATATATTACGATACTACTAATCTACTTCACATCATAGTTTAAATTAATTAAATACATAATAAAAATCAATAATATTTTTCCATAATAAGAACTTTTTTTTTTCTATTATATATATTTGGAAGTGAAAGAAATAAGATTTTTAACTTTATCATTCTATAATATATTTATATAACTAGATATATTTAAATAATTTCATATATTAGTGAGTATTTAACAAGTATTCACAGTCAAATACCTCAACCTCATCCCCATTAGTAAACAAATATTGATATCAATCACCATAATTACAAAACTAAACTCATACTCATATTCGTCGCAGGTAACATCCGTGAATATCCGTGTTCACAATTTTTTTTCCATCCCTTCGTATTTTTTATGGTGTATTTTTTGGAAAAACTTGTATTATGCCCATTCAATAGAATAACTCCAATTATCTAAAACAACAGGCCGTTATGATTAGCATATTTTTACTTATTTGTCTTTATCTCATTAAATGGATCCTACCCACTTTTTCGCCTTAGGTGAGAACCCAAAATCCATAAGAAAACAATGATAATTGTTTCAAGGCTTTACTTGAATAAGAACGAAGCCCTAAACAAATGCCCATCGACATAGAGTAGCATTCGAGTTACAACATCTACAAACGGAAGTTTGTTTCCTCCATTTTGAGGAATGTCCAAATATATATACAATATGAGATGAGATTTAATTAAAACTACAGCAGAGCGAATAAGTTATTACTCCTTTGCGTCCTCAGGCACCGCGGAAGCTTTGCAGATTGGACAGAGTTTCTTCATAGATAACCACTTTTTAATGCAGCTCACGTGGTAGTCATGTCCACAAAGTTTAAGTGTCCCAACATCATCCCTGTCCTTGTACTCTTCCTGTAATTTTCAATGAAGACTAGTAAGCACCTCATAATCCTGATTAAAGTCATCCAAATACATCTAATCTAAAACTATTTACTCTACAAAATGGGGGTGCACCAAGGGAAAAACTTTTGGAAATGGGGTGGAAAAGTCAAAATCATAAAATGGTTAAATAGAGAAGGGTAATTGTGGTAAAAAAAATTATTACCGAGATATGTTATTTTGGCCCAACCGATTTATAAATGGTAAGATAAATAAAAGAAGTAAAACATACTAGACAGATAACACAGGATCCTTCGTCTTGACTTGGCTCAGACGAACAATATATTGTTTCAGTTAAACATTGGGAAAGCGAATCCTCAGATAATCCTGTATTCACATGGCCAATCCTCTCACCAAGTGCAAGCAGTTCCTGGTCATGCCAATAATGAAAATAATTTGAAGAAAAATGTGTACATAATACTAATTTAACCAAAGAAACATCAAATTAATAATCACCTCATAGCTCATGTTATCTATGTCCAACCTCATGTCTCTATGTTGATCATGCATATTCCTAGAACCATACAGTGATGCACGCTCAACAATCATGAAACCCTGAAACAAAATTTTAGTTTGTCACTGCTAGTAAAGCCAGAAATAACCAATATGCTTACTGTTTTTCCACCTCACAAAGGATTATATTAAATTTGAGGTTAAAAAACAAGCATCCATATTTGCAGTTAAAGACGTGCTAACATATTAAAGCAGGTGTTTCAAATTCCAATCAATACACTGATCTACCCTTCTGTTGACAATGACAAACAAATATAGTTCCCCGTGATATCGATAATACCTCAGAGGAAAATCGATCATGGAGACCAACCTCATCAGCCAATGATCGATATCTATCACTAGATATTCTTGACCTCCCATTTCTATCACCATTCCGCCAGCCAATGGTGGTCAACGGCCTTGCATGTCTAGAAGGGTAACTTTCAGCTACCATAGGCAATCCATCATCTGAAGGTGTCATGTGTCCCAAGCGCAAGCCTGAAGAAGCCCTATAAGCTGGAGTGGATCTCTGAGAATAGTTACTACGGACTCCTCTAGCAGTTTGAGTTGGATTATTATGAAAAACTTGAGGAGCAACAGGATTTCTTCCTGTACCAAACTCATGATGGAAACCTCCAACATCGACAGAAGCATTACTAGCAGTAGCACCACTTCCAACAAGGAAGTGACTTGTCTCAAGATTAAAAGCACTTGCCTCTGCATTTTAAGACAGACTATTAACAAACAAAACAAACCAACAAAGATAATGGAATATGTATGTTCATATGCTAGTCATTATCAAGTATTAACAACAGACAAACCTGGTAATAACACCCTCCCATGAGCAGGAGCTGCGCTCATTTGGCTCCAATCCCTTGTCAACGTGCTAGAAGTCTGACCTGAAAGATCCACCATGCTAGAATGGTCAACTGGTGGGGCAGTAGAGTAGTTGTGTGAATGATGATTACTTGATAAATGGGTCCTAGCCAGATTGGAATCCAAATCAAGTGCAGAACGACTCCTCACATTCCTTAAAGAACCCTCGCCCCTTATTGAAAGGCCACCACCTCTGAATGTGGGTGTCATAGTAACTTGATCCCAAGGCATATATTGAGAATCCAGATTCGGCTTCTCTGGCCGTAATTCTGAAGATATAGAAAGATCAGTAGAACTCCCAGCATTAAAGTATCTGCTTGAACTGCCTCTCTCACAAACTGGAGGAATTCCAGGGCTCTTCCGCTTGTGAGGCCCTCGCCCACTTCCCACTGTAAGATCAATGAAGCCACCATCAACTTGAAATGCTGGTCTGTCATAATTGGAAGAAGAAGGGTGGTGTGCATAATTTTCATTCATAGCAAAGAAAGCTCCAGCAGTTGTTGAATGTGTAAAATGATCATTAGAAGAGCCTGATGCATCCGATTGATGGGGAGGAGGCACTTCAATGTTGAGACTTGAGGATGCGTAACCATTTGACCTTGTAGTGGAGTTCCATTGAGAAGGGAAAGAAACGGTATCTATAGACATGTTCTCAACAGGATAAATAAAGGAACCATTCTCTGAAGAGCTAGTCCTACCTGCAAAAGAGTTCCGTTTGATATAATTGATACAATGCTGATGTAAGCAAGGACGTTATTTACCACTAAAAAAAGAGAGAATAATGAATCAGCTAAAATACAAGTGGATGTGATATATATATATATATATATATGTATATATATATATATATCGTTACCAAGGTGCACATAATGCTGATCAGTAATATAAGTGATAAAATGATGATGTAAGCAAGGAAGTTATTTACCATTAAAAAAAGAGAATAATGAATCAGCTAAAATACAAGTGGATGTGAGGCACACACACACACACACATATATTTTTAACATTACCAAGGTGCACATAATGCTGATCAGTATGCATATTACTCCAATTCTGGTCAGGCTCACCCTCAAACATTGGAGGAGCACCATATAAATGTCTATGCCCCATAACTGCAACTTGCAAGCTTAGGTATCAGAATAGGCGGTGTAGTTTTGTACGATCCACAAACAACTCACAACCTGCAATGCAAAAGAGCATCTGAGGAATTCAATATTGAAAGGCAAAGTTTATTCAAAACAGTCCAGCAATGCACAGCATCTAAGCCACAACAACACTTGTAAGAGACCAAAGCTTCACAAGAATGACTTGCAAGAAATAATAACAAATGAAAACGAGAGGAAAACAATGTTAAATATTTAATTGCATCTAAAATATTCAAGGGTTTAGGGTTTCTTGAGACTTCATGCCCAGCAGTCAACAACCATAACAAAATGTCCAAGGAGTGGACTAGCAGTGATCAGTCGATATATGAGCTAATTTGATATCAAAATGATGTTTTCATTAGCCAAGGGAACAATACTTAGAGAATGGATAATATTTACAACACTGTTACACCACAACCTAGGAGGGTTAAAATGCCATCAACAGGCATGCAAGAAGTTGAAGCATAAATGGCAGTCATACAACTTGTTGAAGAACCACACACCACTGAATTATTTCTCAAGGAGAGAAGAAAAGAACCACACTAAATGTTAATTGTTTCTGAAGGAGAGAAGAAATCTATGCTTCAGATTATTGAACTTAGGGAATTCACAATTAATCTCCGGACCTAGCCTGTAAAACACTAAACACTTGCCACTCATGGTCCCTGTAACCATAATAAATTACCAATAGCCCCATAAGTCCACTCACATGAAGCCATTTACTCATGCCTCTCTCCACTGATACAGGAAGAGCACCTTCTCTAGTCTGAGGCAAGAAAACAAATACGAGGGAAAAAGTGAACACAAGGAAGAAAAAAGAAAAGATATTGTTGAGATTTAAATTAGATGATGTATCCTCACTCCAGCTTATCCTGAATGGTAGCAAGAGTTCAGATCTGACTTGATAAAAAGAGGAGGGATTGGAAAATAGGATGACTAATGCAACAGATATTACCTGGGCTAAGTATAGCAAGTGTTAGGAGGTGTTAGCATTTTCTAATATTTTCCTGCACTTGAAAAAGATAATTAACTATGCACAGGTATCAAGAAAATACGAGGAATCACTCCTATATGTTCCTTCTAATCATCAGTGAAGACAAGCCCAAAACAGAGACAAATGATACAAATCCTGTGTACCAGAGATAAAACACGGAATACTGGCTACAACTTACTTTCTCAAGAAAAATAAGGGAGAAACTCACAAAAACACTACAGAGAAATGTTGAAGAAAAATTAATAAGGGGAAATGTATTGATAAAAAGATGCAGCAACATAGTCTGAAAAAAGTTATTAAATATTAGAAGGAACTTTTACTACAAAGAAATAATAGTGCCAAAGCAGTATACTTAAAAACAATACATTTTTTTTGCTTCAAAAAATTACTAAAACTAGCACTCACACACACACACACATCACATTAAAATACAAAAATGCAAAATCCCATTATGTTTATGAGCACGAGATTCAAAAGAATCACAACCTAGCTTCCTTGGAGAGGGCACAGAAGGCTTCAGAAAATCTGTTAACTTCAATATACTATGATAAATCAAACCAACCTGTTCATACAAAGCTTGCACTGCTGAATATCAGCATGTGTACTTCTAGATTTTGATAATCCTCTGTTGAAGCTCAATCAAATTTTTTGCTTTGATCAATCTTTATACATGAATAACTTCTCTTAAAAACTCTATCTTAAGCATTTTGATTGTAATATTTTCAAAACACAAAAATAAACTAATCCAAATTCAATACGAAGACAATAATAAGAACTCATTTAAGGACCTAAGGTGAAGCATTATTAAACTCCTAATTATTGAAAATTGAAAATAGTAAACATCAAAAAATAATATAGATTTGACTGGCCTTTCAGTTAACTTTAAGATTTAACTTAATTTTCAGAATTTTTTTACAATCAAAACACCAATGACATCCGAACACCAAGACAGACAATCAGTGATATATATACTATCGGAAGTAAAGTATTTCAATTTCAATGTTAAAATCATAATGTAAATAATAACTTCTTTTATCAACCACATTTCTATTCATGTTCATCTTTGAAGCTATATTTATATGCCATACTGACTTTACATACAGGTACAAAAGCTATGAACACAAAAGTGTGACTATCTCCACAATGAAATCTGCCTCTTACAGAATACTAACAGTCAAACATGTCCCCCATATCCTATTCTAATAAACTCTCTTCACAATCAAAAACAATTGGTCGTCCTTTTAGGAATGGCCATTGCAAAAGTAAGGCATGACAACTAATTTGACTGTGTAAGACTAGTCATGGAAGGAAAAATATTCCTCCCTGCAAAAGGCAGAGTTCCCTGAGATCAGATTATACTATCAACAAGTTGACACTAGTTTCCTCTCATTCCCCAATTGTTGGGACCATAAGTGGAGATCATAACCAACTCGGGGCAATCAAACAGATTCCGTGTCAATAAACTCACAGGCCCACCCAAATTGAAATAAAGCATCATCCAGCACCCAGCACAACACCAATCCCAATCAAGAATTGTTGCACTATTGGAGAGACCAACTTTTGGCAGAATCAGAAACTGCACTAACATAAAGGGTCGTCTACGTCAATTGAGGGTGGATGCACAGCATTACAGAACTTTCCATCAATGGCATGCACTAATAGAACAAAATTGCAGTTTGAACAGTGCATACTATTGTGTAGTGAATATTCTATGAAACCTGTACTGCTAAACTCATTATACCAGCCCTCGCTAAGTTGCACAAACTCTGTAGCAGTTATCATAAATGTCAGATCCCAAACCAAGAGAACAATAAGAACTTGACTACAGCGTTTACAGGTCACAGGGAAGGATAGTACTGAGGTAACCAGCATCCATAACTCAGCACCTCAAAGCATCAATAATAAGAACTATGAAAATGATGTAAAGTTCCACAACCCTCCTAAATTTCCTGTAAAACAGTCCACACCAACATCTTGTGTCGCTAAACATTGGTTGCGACAAATTTAATGCCACAATATCCGCAGCATAAAGGCTAGGCCATTTCACGTAAAACAAGCACACAATCCTAGAAGATGGATGACCATGATCTAAAGGGTGCATTCCAGTCGTGGGGGACCTAAACAATTCTTCCATTTAACAGAGATTCTTTGGTACCATATACTTTCTTCCTATATGAAAGCTGGCTTTAAACAGTCCATAACACCAGCAAATCAGGCTAATAAAATCCGGAGAAAACAGAACATTCCCAAAGTCATCAGTTCTGTAGTCACCCTGCTAATCCAAGATTCAAAAAAGTCCTGCAACATCATCTGCAGTTCAGACAATGTAGTGGAATAGACAATGAATAATTCACCCACTCCCATAGCCTGTACAATGCAAATTTGAAGGCAAAACCAGCTTTGGCCAATAATTAATAATTATAACCTTTAGTGTATTAACCCAAAGGTTGCATGTGAGTGAAACTTCGTGGAAAGATCTATGGAGAGTAAAATCATAATGAAAATCAAGTGGGGAAAGGAAGAATTTAGAAGAATCTACAATGAAAGCGCATCTCACCGGCGCATGTAGATGTAATCGTGTACAATACACCAACAGAACCAAGAAACCTGCACAATAAAAAAAAAATTTATCTAAATCTAATTGATTTTAAGGAAGTTAAAGAAAAATACAAACCAGTAATGTCTGCCACAGAGTCCAATGTACAAAAGTATAATGCTTGATAAACAATAGTATGGAGAACATTTACTTAATGTGCTAAGTCAAAATCTCAAAAATGAACAAAAATGTGCAGAGATAAAACCAATATACTGGAAGTAAGCAACAGCACTCCTACAAGTCCACATATTAAGACAAACAAATATGAAAAGCATAGACTGAGAAAGATTTCCCCATTTTCTTACATAGGCCAAGGGAAGAGATCTTAACAGAGTTGGGATATGAACTGCATACAAAGGAAATTATGTATCTTCTGTTGTATAATAAGAAAACACGAATTTGATAATAATTCACGTTTTTCTCACTTCTGCTATGAAGAGATATTAACTCAGTACACATGTTGTAATGTACATCCATGAAGCAGGCAAAAACAGGTGATTTATAGCACTATTAGCACCAAAAGAACTAAATGTAAAAATATCAGCAATAACCAGAGCAAAATTGTTTTAGGAGAAACCACAAAAGAACATACATGAGAGGGGATAACCACGAGAAACCGAACTGAGGAAGGGTTCCTATCCTAGTCACACGATCTCCTAAACCAGAGGAGAAAGTGCTTCTCCACAGAGAAAATAGATACACTATCATATTATATTACACCGCCACATTTGACCGATACACAAAAATTTTCGATCCTTTTTATTTTCTCATGAAACACTTGGTACATGGAAGGAAACTCAAAACACAAACAAACCCTACCAAAAACCATATATAATTTCCCAAAGCAAAATCCAAAACTCTGAACCAAAACAAACGATCAGAGATTCAGTGACTCCATCAAAGTCACAACAGAGGCAAGCGCGTGGCAAACACACCAGATGGCCTTCTCTCCCACCAAAAGAACAAGAATAGACACACAAAAAAGTAAAAGAAAAAACTAAAATCCCTGGGGTTGAAGATGCATCAGAAACAACCTCAGATAAAGATCGTCCAAAAAATGAAAAAGCTGATCATCCCGAAAAATCAAAAACGAGAAACCGAAAAAATTAACGATCGCCGAGAATCTCCAAATAAAACAAGCAAAATCAGGAATAATAATACATCATATCATATACATATAGATAGGGTTGTTAGAAAGAGAGGAATCGAGGAGATAAACGTGCCTTGGGAATCGGTGCGGAGCCGATGCCGGTTGAGTAACGATCTTAAACACGCAAGATGAGAAAAAAAAAAAGAGCTTCAGAGGAAGAAGAAGAGAGAGAAGGGGAAAGGGGTTTGATTGTAGTAAGAAGGAGACAATGAAATAAAGCGGTTGTTCGCAGAAATAAGAAAAACAATAAGAGGAGGAGAACAATTCCCTTCCTTTTCTTCACCCCCCCCTTCCTCTGTGTGCTGTGCTGTGCCCCCTATTCTCACCGGTTACCGATTCCATCCGTATATTATTTAACTCCTTTCCCATCATTCATTATTACTGAACCAAAATTCAAAAATTAAATCCTTCCCTTTATTAATCCTATCTCGTCTAATTTTGTAATATTCTCAATTTCTTCGGTTTTCTTTTATTTTTCTGCACTCTCTAATGTAATCTTATTATTTTTAAAGTAAATTCTCAAATAGATTCTTCATAATTTTATAATCAGATAAGTAGCTCATTATAAATAAGAAAATCTGATAAATAAATTTCTCTCAATATTTATAGTCTTAAATTGCACCTGTAAGTATTAGTTTAGAGTAAAAGGAAATGAAAGTAAATGATTGGATAAACATTTAACTTTTTTTTTTTGCATGTCACTTGTTAAAAGTCAAATTATAAAGGATTGATATGTTAAAAAATTAGATCATGAAAAATTAATACGTTTGAAAATTAAATTGTAAAAATAATTATTTGTTCAATTTTCTCATTTAGGAGAGAAAAATATAAATTTCGTATTCATGAAGAGCCAATTTATCCAACTATGAAATTGGGAATGACTAATTTAGGGGTTTGCTCTCATTTTTATTTTATTTTTAACAATAATTACTATGTTTGCGTTTTCCTTTTGGTGGGGAATGATGCTGGATGCCCCTTCTTGAGTCTCTCACGTTGCGCCAAAATTCCGTACCATGATGGCGCGACCGTTTTGCACCTTCTCAGATGCGTGTTGGCTACACTCTAAACCGCAACTTTAAACCACGCAAAAATTAAAATAAAAAATATAATAATAGCGGGCAATGCTTTTTGGCACGAAGAATACACGTACGAAAACTCACGAATAACTAGATCGCTAATCACGTTATTTTGTGACTAATCATGGCCAATTCAAAAGAAGACCACCCAACGGCAATTAGCCTTCGGAAAGTGTCATGCGTGCGGAGAAATTTTGGGCTAAAATATCTTTTCTTAATACTAGTTTCTTAGTGGAATTCTTTATAATTTGTGAGTAACAATTTTTATGGGAGGTTAGCCGCTGTCACAGTCGTGAGTTATATAGTTTTCTTATTTCAATCTTTACATGAGTTTGAAAAATGATGTTTGTAAATTAAACCATTTGAAAAAGTCAAACTCAAAAGAAAAAAAATTAAAAAATAAAGTGACTACATAGAATAGTTAAAGCCTTGCAACTCCTTTATTAGTAGTACATGGTAGTATAGATAAAAGCACAATACGTAATTTATTTTTTTTAATGTTCATTTTGATCATGAAAATATAGGTTTAATCTTGACCTTTGAAATTACTTTTTAATCCTTAAAATTGTAAGTTGCAAGTTAAACTAGTCTCTCAAATCATTATCATTATTTTTTTGTCGTGTTTTCACTAATTTTTCGAATTAAATGTGAACGTGATAATAACAGAGGTTGTGTGGCAACACTACAGCCTAAAAATATGGTTGTGAATACACTTGGATTTACAAATCTTAGTTGCAGCTTCATTTACCACCATAATTGCTTTGGTGACCTCATTTGCAGCAATTACAGCTCATTTACAATATCAATTATTGTCATTTTTCCTTTTAATGTGAGATATTAATGAAAATGTAACGATAATGAACTAAGGTACTAATTTGACCTACAACTTACAATTTTAATGATTAAAAAGTCAAATTTTGAATTTTAAGACCAAAGTGACTCAAACTTACACTTTTCACGGATCAAAATGAGTATTACCTCATTTTTTTTGTTTAGTATATTCTTTTGATAATTCTTTTGAAATTAATGTAAGATAAATGATTTGAATACCTATTTTTTAAGCGTAATTTATCCTTTTCTCTATCTCGTGCACACACTACCAGTCAAAAACATATACTACCTCTGCATACACTTGTAAAAATTTGTAACTAAAATTAATTAAATGAATTCAAATTTAAGAACAAGTTAATATAAAAAAATAAGATTTTCAATCATTTTTTCTTAATTTAAATGCAGTTCTATCATTTAATCACAGATAGGTACATCAACAAATATAATTAATCATCACATTTATTTAAAAAGTCATATAAATAAAATAAATTGATTAGCTGTTTGTGTAAAAATCTTAAATTTTAAAATTATAAAAAAAAATCTCAAAGTAATTAAAACCTAAAAATGAATATTTTCTCATAAAAATTAGAGATGGCATTATTAACCAACAAGGACATGCTATATGCTCTGAAAACTGACTATTTAACAAAAAGGGGCTTCTATTTTAGTTTGCTATAGCCTCCCATTATATCTAAAGATGGCAACGGTAGAGTTTTTTCTCAACCCTAACATTACCTTTAATTTATTGAATAAAGAAAAATTTTATCCTACTCATAGAATTTGTAAATAAAAATCTTAACCCTATTTACTGAAGAAAAAAATTATATAATTCCTATTCTATCTTACTCGTTACTTTTTAAAAAAAAATTATTTACATAATATAAGTGTCATCTACAAAATATAAATTTACATTATATTATAGCTATGTACTAATATATATATATATATATATATATATATTTTAGTACATAGCTATAACATAATGTAAATTAACAATTATGCAATTCATAAAATTTAAATAAAGATAATCATTTCTCCATAAGAAAATCATAAAATAAATCAAATATCATAATCTTTATTCATATCAATTAAAAAAATAACATTATAATATGTTTCACATAGAAAAATCAAAGTACAACAGTTATAATAAGATAAATAATTATTTAACAATAACCTAAGTTTGTCTATTTTATATATATGTGTGTATATATATATATATATATATATATATATATAAATAAAAGAAAGGCATGGCACCCTTCAATTGCCAGAGGATTACTTTGGATAGAACTGCCCAAAGTGGGGGCAGTTTACTTCCTAATGCTATAAAATTAGAAGCACTCAACATGGCTTTAGTGAATGTGCGTGATAAGGGTGTAACTTAAATATATAGATCGTATAAAAAATGGTTGAATATTTTCCACCGCTTTATAAAAGTACAGACATAAAATGTGGCTAAAGTCAAGACAGATTTTTTAAAATTATAACTTATACAAATAATTTTAAGTAATTACTTGTGCGAATAATTATTTATAAAAAAAATAAGGTTTTACCCCATTAAATATTATAAATACGATACAGAGCGAATAATTATCTATAAAAAAAAGTAAATTTTTATCTTATTGAATACCGTGAATACGGTACAAATTGTCACTCCTGAATATTTCACCGACTGCTCAATACGGAACCTTCCGAATTTTACTCCATAACATATCCATTTAGCACACTACCCGCAACACCCTGTCATTTAGCAATAAAACAGGATTAGAAACAGCTTCAAATACATAAGATTCACTGCACCATTTGAATCCCATTGTCCAACAGTTTTTTTATCAACAAAAATTTAGTTGAATTTGCCCCGACCATCGCATTAAGTTGAAGGCATACCTTCAAAATCGAACGAGTCTTGAAGATGTAAATACTCACCAAGGTTTATGTATTTCGTTGCGTTGACTTCATTCAACTATTACTAGTATTGAAATTGATTTTATTTTTGCAAAGTATTGACATTTTTGCTAAAATAAAATAAAAATATAATTCATTATTAGTATAGAGGAATTTTATATTATTTTTAAATTATATATTGTTTAAAAAAGTTATTCATTCACGCACATGACAATATTTTACTTAATTTCTTTTGTACTACAAAAATTACATCACATTAGTTACAATGAAGTTTGAACCTGAGACCTCATGTATTATACATAAATCTCTCATCATTAGACCAATCTTAATGGTGTTAGAATGTTTTACTTAGTGAGCATAGAAAATATATTTAAAGATCTTTTAATGAGTTTACATAACTTTTAAAATAATAAGTATGATAGTCAAATATGCCTTTTATGTGTCCTTGTGGATTTAGATCACGTGGCCTCGTGGAGGCTAATTTTTTGTTTTCTTTTCCTTTTGAGCTTTAGCTCCTTTGTCAACCAAAAAAAATGTGCCTTTTATGTGTCAAAATTTAATCATATGATGGTTAGTGTTAAAAAAAATTAATAAAGAAATATTTGTACCTATGTTAAAAAAAATTAATAAAGAAATATTTGTACCTATCATTGGCTACATCTTACAGGAAATGGTTTTTTTTTTTAAAAAAAACCTTGCTGAGTTACTGAATTTGCGCGCACTATTTAACCGTGACATTATAGTGTTTTGATTTGATATATTTAGGTTTTATCACTTGATTGTGCTTAATTGCTTATGATAACAGCCAGCTATCCCTCCATTGGTATGGAATGTGCGTTTAAAAAAGTTTAATACAAAATTTGGACAGAATAATTTTCATGCATTAGAATATTTCATACCAATGTCTTTATTGATCGGCACGAAATGAAAATCAAATATAAACATGCAAGTTGGTAAATAGCTTTTCGATGTTTTGATTTTTTTTTATTTAAAAAAAAAACAAGTAGAAGATTGGAAGTTTATGCTTGCGGGTTTTGAGTAACTGGGACTAACTACCCTCACAAATGATCGACACGTTCTTTGCCTTACAATTTATTAGGGCAATAACATGTCAACACAATTGCTTTGTCTCTTACTAAAAAAATAAATAGTGTGTTGAACTCAGTGAAGTAAAGTCCTTTCCTTTTTCTTTTCGCCCTTGTCTTGAATAATCTTGATGTTAATTAATAACTTAATAACATAAATATAATTGGAATTCGATGAAAATAAATAAATATAATTGGAAAGATGAAGAAAAAAGCGCAAGATTTGACTTTAACATGGATTAAAATCAATTCTAGGCATAGAAAGTTAGATGCATGAATGAATAATGTACAATGCACCGAGAGGAAAAGTGGGATGAAAAAAGGGGGCAAACGTGTGGACAGTGGACCTAACTTTCACCTAGAACAGTCCAGCTGCAAGAGCATATCCATTAATTTTGGTTAGGCTTTGGCTAATATCTCAATTGACAATTTTTTTTTAAAATATAAGCAGCACTAATTCATTATGTCCCCACTTGCTTTGACGCTTGTGAATTTTGCAATGTTGTTAGTGGTACAAGAATTTAGATGATCAAAAAATTAACAAATACGTACGGTGACATGCTTGACCACACAATTCCAATGAAGCATCTTGTAATCTTATAATTCTTATTATAAGAACTAAAAGATGCATGTGTTTTCACTTTATTATTTTATCCCTCGAAAAGAAACAAAGGCATAAGTGTTTCATTTCCTTTTTCATCCAATATGGGTCTTACAAATGCTTTTTTTGTTATGACATATAGCCCTTTAGGATATCATTAATTAAGAATTGTGTGTTAAAGAGTACAAAATTTAACAATTGTGTCCAATAAAACACAATGTGCACGAACAGCTAAACTTGTGCCCAACACATTTTTCTCTAAATCTCATAAAGTATTTTTTTTTAATCAAAATGTGTTTGTTACGTGCAATTTAGTTGTATTGAAATAGGACGTAACTCAGACCCTGAGTAACTGACTAAGGAATTTAGAGAGATGAACATAGCTTCAAGTCTTCAGTGTAAATTTGTACAGTGGTGGTAGTACATGCAAAAGACATCCCGACGCCCAAATAAGTATACTTCTTATATGGATAGTAGAATGAATAGAACATACGTTATTGTGTGCATTGTCTTTGCTTTATATAGTCTTAGTATGTAGGTAGCCGTTTATAGATATTCAGTAGCTTTTAATACCTGTGTAACAACTCATAATGAGGCTTAATTAGGTTGTTTAAAGTCTTGATGATGCTTGAAGCATGAAACTGTCGCTTGTAAATGTGGTGACGGCTATTCATGGTCATTATTATTGTGTAACAGTTATTGTTTCTGGGTTGAACAATTCGGAGATGTAGTACACTCAAATTGGTTGTCCTGAGATGTGACAAGAAATGAGTTAACATGTCATGTCGTGTATTCTTATGTATCTCACTTACCAAGAGTTATAAGTTAGGATTAGGTTAAGTCCGTAAAAGTATTATATATTATTATATATAGATCAACCCAAATTATGTGATCATAATAAACGTTTTAAAATTATAACAATGAACCACCAGCTATCATGCATGCTGTCACTCATCAGTTTAACTTAGCCCGTCAATAGTTTTATATTAAAAAAAGGGTATAAATATTTTAAAAAATACAAATAATTAACGAATAAATATATAATATTCTTTTATATAATTTTTTTACCAACATGTTTGTAGATGAATTAAAAAAAAAAACACTTTACTTTACGTATGTTATTTTTATTGGCAAAGTCCAACATCATTGAGAAATGTATGAGTCTACTAATTAGCATTTGGATAGAAGTTTAATTCCTAACGATGAGTATTAAAAAAGATTTTATTAGAAGATGTATATTTATTTTAGTGATCTCGAACCACAAAGAAGGATTAGTTGTTGTTGACCGTTTACATCTCTTACTCAATTAAAAATATTTTTTAGGTACATGGTTGCCTCAATTTTGATCATTTATGCCTTTAATTAAGCCGCTGGGATCAGTGTACTGATTAGTGATGTGAGTAATATATTCGAAGACTTAAATCTCGTTGTGTTCCATGTAAGTTTTAAAAGAAAAAAAAAATTCATGCCTTTAATTAATTACCATCCTCACACATTACGTTTATTTGGAGGTGGGGCCTGCAAAACTTGGGAAAAGAAAGGATGCTATTACCTCACTTGGTCTTGTGGATAAGAACAAAAAGGAGGTTCTTTGTTTGAGCTGATCTCATGTCTTAGAATTCTTGCACAACCTTGATCGATCAGTTTGTGCGGCCTTTTTTTTCCCCCCCCATTTATGTAATAAAAAAAAAGTTAAGACTATTTATGTCAAATTTATTGGATATATCTGAGATTTTTGTATTCTATGGCATTGTGTTTTTAATCTTACCGTGAATTATGTTACTTAGTCCCCACCTAAGATCTGAGGATCCATTTAACTCCGTACTTTAGAATTAGAAGTGACGGGTGAGGTGATAAACAAAAAATGAGTGGATTTCAAGCATCCCATGGGTTGGTCATTGGTGTATGGCATTGGTCCGATTCCAATCCTGAAAAATTATAAAATAGTCAAATAACCACTGCAATTTATTTGTTTTACAATTAAAATACTTGAGAATATTTTTTTAAATTTTAAGAAATAAGTTATAAACCTGTTTAGTTGGTATTACATATTTTTAAGAATATGTATATTACTTATTAAAATACCACTAACAAATTTAGCTATATTATTATTATTATTTTAAAAGAATTACACTTCTAAAAAAACTTATACATTTGTAAAAAAAAATCAACTTATATCAGAGAATATAAAGTTAGAAACTAAAAGAATTTGATAAATAAATAACAAAATCAACAACACATATGATATTCCTATTATTAGATGGGAAAAAAATAATTAATCAGAATATAAATATTTATAAGAACTGGAATTGAAGCAAATTGTACATAAAAAAAATGTATTCACAACAGAGAACGCACAATAAATCACTAACTCAGTTGGGTTAAAGTGTAACGATGGAAAGATACGTGCCAAGAAGACAAAATTTGGGGATGGAAATTGATAAAGGTTATCCTATTTATTTATTCCATAACTAAACATTGCAGTCTAAAAATGTACGGTTTGGATGTCTAATTATTATGTTTTATACATTATTATCTTTTGTGAGAAACTAAGAAAAATGTAATTTACTGAAAAAAAAAATCGTCAAGAGGATCAATGAAAATTTGAGAAATTAGAAGAAGATTTGATAAAATTGAAGAAGTGGTTTAAAAAAAAATATTTGAATTATAAAATACAAATTTGAAAAACAAAATCAAAAGATTTGATCGAAGAATTGCTTATGATGTTTTAACACTAGTGGATGTTGAATTTCAATTTAGCTTAAACTACAAAGTTGTAAAACTTTTTCTTAGCTTTAATTAAAAACTTGAATCACCTCAATCTAATATCCGTAACCTAAGTTATTTGAAATTTGTAATCAAAGTTATTGTTGTTTTGCCATCTACAACGCCAAAAGTGTGGGTTTTTCACCTACTTCGGACCCATTCTTTCTTTTATTTTCTGCACTTACATTTATGTTAGTTGTACATTCTACTTTTATTTAGTTTAATTAGAGATTTTTAGGAGCATTCGTATTGCACCGATTATTCTCAAATTCAAACGTTTATTTCAAATAAATTTTATTTAGGATCTTTCTATTTAATTCTCCATTTTTTCTCTTTTATTTATTTTCTGTTTTCGTTTTTTACTATTTGCTGAACCTTATTGTTGCTGATGATTTTATGGCACAACAAGAACAAATCCTTGGTGAGTGAACGTAAATTTTGGTAGTTAAAGAGTTGCACGAGTGTGTAAGTGTGTTATTTTGATCTTGGAATTAAACGATTAATTATGTAATTAGTCATTGGAATTGTAGTCAAGTTCGACTTTGAATCAAAACGATCCCTCAAATACACTTTATCGAAGCAAATTAGTCACTTAAGCATTATTTTGACTCAAATTAGTGTAGTCGAAGGGACTAGACTCATTAAAGATGTAATTGGTGAACATACAATCAAATTAATGAGAGCTTGTTTTAAATTTTAAAATCACATTTTTAGGAGTCACATTTTCAAACACCACATTATCATGAATAAAATATTAAAGAATGTCATTCTCAAATAACATACAAAATTTGTTTGTTTCACCATTAAAATTTTTGAGAATATTTTTTAGATTTCCATGAAAAAATTATAAACATAATTAGTTGGTAATACATATTCCTAAGAATGTGTATGATAATTATCAAAATACCCTTAATAAACTTTATTTTATTTTATTATTTTTTTAAAATAAAATTGAGGGTAAGGTAGTATTTCGCATACCATATTTTCATTCTCAACCTTTGGAAATAATCTCTCAAAATTGAGGGCTTCCACATCATCAACAGAGAAAGGTTCTAATCTTGGGAGGACCATAGTGATGAAGGAGACATAACCTTCATTGAGACCATCAAGAATTACCTAAATGTGTTGAGCCAGTATTAATGGAGAACCAACAGCTGCAAGTGAATTCGCAACTTTCTTAATTTTGGGTAGAAATTCAGATGCAGGTCTTTGCTTCTTGACCAGATTTCATGTGAGAAATCAAAGCCAACCATTCAATTTTTGAACAAAGCATCCATTGAGGAAAGAAGCCATGAGACAAGATGATAATCTTGCTAGTGTCATTCCTTGAAAGCTTGAGATTCAATGGTAGAAGCTTCATCTGTTGGGGTTGCATACCGAGAAGGAACCATATTTTTGCAAAGGTGATCTTCAAGATCATGAGCACAGATAGAAGCCAAGGCAAGATGCTACTAGGGCAAAAAGCTTTCCTTATCAAGACGATCTTGTCACGCCCCAACTTAGGACGTGACCGCACATAGAGCTATTGTCCTACGAAAGCTCTGACGTGGCATACTTACGTACATGAAATGGTTATAAATAAAATAAATAAATAACTTTATTGCACAATGAATAGCTAACTTTATAAAACAACTGATTTCATATAATTGATTTCAATTTGACAATTGATACTGAGTTACATGGTGTCCAAAATTATGACTGAATATAAAATACTAAAATGAAAGATCATGCCCTAAACATCTGGAGCACATCTAACATGACTCTAATAGATCCTACTGTGAAGCGAAGCTTACCACAAACGTTGAATTCTCGCTACTAGTGGATGAGGGGACATTCTCACTGTCCTCTACTATATCTAAAAAATGATATTGATAAAGGAATGAGTTTATCATATCAGTGGTGGGTACCTCGGTACCACACAAATAACATATACTGCAACTAGTCATAGCAATTAGATATACATCTACTAAATGATAAATAAAAATAGAAGTTGAAGTAAATCTGCATAAATTGTTGTAAAGTAAATATGATGTGTTTGTAGCGTGTGCTCGCTTCCCAGCATAGGGGCGGGAGGAGAGATGCCTCTTGATCCTCTGTCCAAGGGAACATTGGCTCGACCTTGTTTCACCAGGATAAATCCTAGTGGTTCTGGTACACTCAACCCGGATACCTGGGAGGGTACGCATACCCTAATTTGAGGAGCTTGAAACTCATATAATCTGAATCTGGAAGGGCATGCATGCCATAATTTGAGGAGCCTGACGTTCAATGCTATCTAATTCTGAGTTTGATCTTACGGGGATGTCAACCCGGTACTTTGTGACGACCTATAGTCTTCATAGGTAAAAAAGGAGGGGAACACGTCTAGCGCGAAACGCATAGTATCTCGTGCGAGATGCTGTTAAATACGGGTTCATCTCGCGCAAGATGAATTGTGTCTCGCGCGAGACGCATGTTTTGGAATCCCACATCAGTAACAGCTATAGAAGTGGGTATCCTCCTCCTCTTATATATAGAAGCTTCCTATGAGTGTTTAGACTTGCTAATTCACTCAAGAGTTTGACAGGTTCCACTTTTGTGAGACTTTTCACTCTAGTTAATTTTATTTCTTTTCTCCCTCTCATTTTCCGTTTGTGGGAAAGCAGTGCCTACACGTAGGGTGTCAAGAGCTTCCAACTTAGTGCTCCTTAGCAGTCAACCATTTTAAGGTCTCGACTTTCTTTACCATCTATTTTAGACCTGTATTTATTTTTAAGTTATATATTTATTTATTTTAGAATTATTTTATTTATGCATGTTTTATAAAATCTTATGAGGTAGAACTTAGTATTTTGTTTTATGTATTTATGAAGTTAGTTATTATTAAGAATTCTTTTATTTAATTAATTATTTTCTTATGATTATTTATTTAGAAACTCTATTTATGAAGTAGATATTTACGAAAATATTTTAGAAAATTATGAAACTATTTTAGAACTACATGAGACCACCTATTTTATTGCATTAAATAAAGTCATGTTGTGTGTTTATGATTAGTATTAAGTGATATAAATATCCACCTACTTGGAATTGCTTGAAACCTTTAACAAAAGACTTTGGTTAAGAAAATATTTTGGTGGGAGAAGATTTATGTTAAGGAAAGGTTCTGGCTAGAACAAGACTTGTTATTTAAGTTGTCTATTGTGACACACCTCTTTTACCTAGAAACCTCCTTAAGTATGGAATCTTAGTCTACATATATTTTTTCCAAGATAAAATATTTAATAATATTAAGTCATGGTATGATGTTAGTATCAGTTACATAATTATGTTATTATGATTATATTATGTTATGTATTTAAATTGTTTTCATGGGAGTTATATGACTATGATGAAACTGTAAGTCAGCAACAGCCTGCGTTGACTTTGGTTACCTTGTACGATTGTAAAGTAGAATAGGATTCATGTAGATTTAGGGCAAGATCGTAAAGCCAGGACATTGCAACTTGTGATGCCTGATGTCATGTATCATGTAGATTACGACTAACTATTAAGAATCTATGGACTCAGATAGTGTATCCCCAACTATCATGGCCTAGATATTTGAGTAGTGCATCAAGACTAACTATCAGGAATTTATGTTCTCAGGTAGTGTATCCCTAACTATTGCGGCCTAGATACTTGGGTGGTGCGCCAAGAATAATGCATCATAAGTAAAATAGCAATGATTGGAATGTCTATCTAGAAAACTCCCAACTAAATTATGTTTTCAAATGCTTTTATGTATTAGTTATTATTATAGAAATGTTTTATGTTTGTTATATATTATGTATTGCATCTACATGTCATGTTTTCGAAATGTCTCATGTTGCCGTACGGACAACCATTCGCTAAGACTTTTCTTAGAGTTCTCACCCCTCAACCTCTCTCTCCAGTTACAGGTTGCAAAGCAGCGTAGTAAAACATAGAGTTTATAATCTGTGTAACAATGTCAGAAGTCAAGAGTCAGCAGTTCACCTTAAGGTGAAGCTACCCATAGGAATTTTTAGCCTTATTTTTATTTTGTAATCGAGTCATTTCTAGAGTGCTCCAATTGTATATAGATAGGATCTTCAGACTAGTCTTGTATTTTATCATGTATATTTATGTTTATTGTAAGAGATTTTATGTTTATTCTGAAAATGAGAGTTTTAATCGTTTTTAATTAAAGTTAAAATGCATGTTTTTATGAAAAGTGTTCCTAAGAGACTTTCGTAAGGGAAATAGTCACTTATGTGCTGGTAACGATTTTTGGGTCGTTACCTACTTATCCTAGTTCATTTATCCTAAGATATATTGTTTATAAAGTCTTTTAGGTGAGTTAACTTGGTTACTCAAGTTGTTAGGATTTAAGTCTATCGATTATGATGGGGGTATCCTAGTTAGTTTAGTCTATTTACTTATCCGGGATCAAGGACTGAGGTCTTATGCTTAGGGGAGGATTCCCAAGTAAGAGAGGTGCGTCACAATGGACAACTTAAGTACCAAGTCTTGCCTTTCTAGAACCTTCCCTTAGTTAGGGTTCATTCCTTAACCAGAGTCTTTATTAGGGTCTGTTATGTAATCCTAACTAAAAAGTTCTAAAAAGAGGTATCATGCCTATAATCTTAAGTCTTTGCCCTATCATAGCATAAACATATCATCATCATGCAACATGGCAATTATCAACTACTAAGCGCGCATGCACACATACACACACACACACACACACATATAAACATGTTATGATGCATAACAAGTCGGGACCTCCACTCACCTGGAATGTCATGGAACTGAGGAGCACTAGCATTGGAAGCTCTAAGCGGCGTAGTGTTGACACCTGAAAAGGCCAACAAAAATGACACCATCAGAAACCCATAAAAATAGCATGGCAGTAGGCTCTACAGTAGCGATTTGGCATCGCTACAGCGGTCGTGGACCATTATGGGGTGTCCACTACCAAAGTGGCAGTGCTAGGGCCTACTACCCTAGGTCATCCTAAAAGGATTGGCTACCTATCCAAGGCAAAGATGTCGCGTCTTCACGAGAGAGAAGAAGAAAATGAGCAGGAACTTTGTTTTAGAGAGTAGACGAGTTTGAATCTCTGAGTGAGTATAGGAAACATAAATAGAGGGTGAGATCAAAGATACAAACAGAAAGGACAGCAAAACAAACAAGCAATAGGAAACACAATAAAAAACCAACAAGACAACAAAAACCAAAAATAGATTGCACAACCCACACCAAATCAGCAAAGCAGCAAAAAAAAAATCCAGTAGTCTCAATAAAGTTGTGCTAGATTCCCACCAAAGCAGCAAGTTCAGCTGAATTCACCGAATGACAGCAACCAACAAATGATCCTAACCATGGTTATCAAACTCGAGAATTTAAGTAAACTCGTGGAGTCTCCGTAAACTCGGATCGTAAACTCGTACGAGTTTACCTATTATTAAAAAATATTTTAAAAAATTATTATGCTACAAAAATATATTTAATAAAACTTGAAATTCATAAATACATTTGCCTCCATAACAAAGCACAAATAAAGATGAAATATATGAGTTCTAAGTTCAATTCATACATAATACATATAACATAATACATAGTATTGACTACTGAACATCACAAGAAGCGAGTTTGTGACAATGATGTCTTCAATCTAGAACACTAAAGCACAAATAGCAATGCAGAGGTCACACACCCTAGTGGGAAAGATCCCTGAGCAAAGGATGAAATACATACGATGGATTAGCGACGGAGCACAAGCAACGACGGAGCACGATGGAGCACGATTGTAGGCGCAATTGTAAATGATAACTCTAAAATACTTAAATGACCTAAATCTAAAAACTCATAGATATGTAAAACAATATCAAACTTGTTTTGTCCCTAAAAAATAAAAAAATAAAAAAATAAAAAATAAAAACCTGCCTGTGTGATAAACTAGCGATTTTATTCGATTTTATGCGATTTTACTCGAGTTTACCCGATTTTGCACAGAAACGAGTTTACATGCGATTTAGCTCGATTTTACTACCTAAACTCGTAAAATCGTACGATTTTACGAGTTAAAAAATGATTTTGATAACTATGATCCCAACCACCCTTTCTTTAGCCAAGAAGAAAACCATTATATATTTCGCCAAAAACCTCAGACTAGTTTCTCCAGAAAAAACCCGACTGAGGCTAACTACTTCCCCCTTCAACAATGCCATCAAGGGAAAAGCCAACCACAATAATTTCACATCAGCGCCACCATAGCTACTATTAATAGCACCTAATAACCATTTACATCTTTTTTTACTAGCTTCAAAACAAAACATAGCAAAACTCAGGACTGAATCACCTTAAACAATTACACCCTGAACTACACAATTTTACATATGCTGTAAGCTCCACTAATTGACCCAGAATAACATCATTTCTCTAGCACCTTCTCATTCAATTTGTTTTTGTTCAAAAATTATTTTATTCCTACACTTCCACATCGTCCATATCACACTAAAGAAACCTTTTAACCATACCTTTTTTTCTATCACCCCAAATTGGAATTCATTGCCACGCCTGAAATAATTCATTAGTTAAAGCAGGGAGCACCCAAGATATATTTCAACCCCAAGCCACATGTTCCATAATTGTCTCGCAAAATCACAATGTAAGAATAAGTGGGATATAGATTCTTCCAATTCACCACATAGAACACATGTTGTCAACTCCATCGAAATAATATCTAGCTTCGCCAACTTTTCCTAGTATTCATCTTCTTGAGAATCATGAACCACACCAATAATTCCGCTCTAGGTGGAACAAGCCCCTTCTAAAGGTCCTTTGTAAAGTTATGAGTTTCTGATTCTCATTGTTGCAAATCGCCAAACTGAACCACTGGCAAAAAAAGATTTGACACTAAAATGCCCATTGTTAGTAAAACCTCACACCACTTTATCTATTTTATCTCTGTTTAAATTCACTCAGGCAAGGATTAGGTGCATGTCAAACAACAACTCTTTTTCCCACTCAAACAAACTTCTTCTCGAATGAAAGACTCTATACACATGACCAACCATCCCAAAAACCACAATCACCAATTTGGCATTCCTTTTGAGTCGATATAGCGTATAGTCTTAGGAAAGATTCTTTCAAGCATTTTTCACCCACCCAATGCTCCTCCCAAAACCATTATGTCCTTATATGGCAGTTGTGAGTTAAGAGAGGCTAAGGCTAAGGTGCTCCCTCTCAAAAAATACGAGCTAATTTTTTGTGTTTAGTAAATAGAAAATGTGAAAAATTTGCTCTTAGTTTTTGGGAGTCAGAAGTGTTCTTGGAAGCTCTCAAAAGAGGTTTTTCAGAATTAACTCTGACTCTTCAAAATTTAAAAAGACTCAAATAATCTTGAATTTTAATAAAATTTTAACTGTGTCATTTAATAATTAATGAAACATTAAAATAGAAATGATATTTTACTATTTATATACATTATAATCATTTTATATTTTAAGATTAACTTAACGATATATTTACCAAACATAATTCTTATGATTTCTGTGTATTGAGAACAATTTTTATATTATTTTACCAAACAACAACTTTTAGAAAATCCAAAGAGCTAAGCAACTTTTGAAGAACCATACCATTACCAAACCAAGTCTAGGCCATCCGTTTCAATAAGTCACTAACAACTATATCAAACTAACACACTAAATAACTAATTTAACTAACTTTGAGGGTTCATCCCTTATCAATATCATAGCAGCTAAATCATATCAATCTCTTAAATACATTTTATTAAATTAAATAAAGTTAAATCACAATCAGATAAATCTAAGATATGATAATATTTTAATTTATTCTTTAACACTAGGAATCTGTATTAATTGATTAGCACGTCAAAAATTTATATGAAAATTGATTTGATAATTAAATAAATGCCGATTTGATTAGAGAGTATATAATAGTTTATCTATACAAGAAATCACATTCCATAGCAAACCAGCCAGTGAAGAGAAGAAAAAATGGGCATTTCCCCGTTGACGGTAATATTTCTTTATTTATGTGTGGTGATACTAGTCATGCTGCTGGGATCAATCATAATCGCGTTGATACAAAGGTACTGTTTGGGAAGAGATGACGACGAAGAAGAAGAAGAAGAAGACTCTGTCGCAAAGTGAGACTATGGGAGCTTTATGAATGTACCTTGTAATCAATTGTTCTTTTGTTTTGGCGAGCATTATCGCCCCGTTTTATCTTTTGTCAGTTTTACTTTAGAGAATTTTTTTTTTTCTCTTAATGTTTATAAAGTATCATTAAATAAACATTAATTTAATTTTTTTTGTTTATTGGCACTCCATGGTGTAGTTTTATATTATTAATACTTTCTCCCAACTTTGTTGATCGTGTTTTTTTAGTTTGCGGGTTATTGTAACAATGATTTTTGTTTTATTTCTTTTTTAGTGAAATAAAGTTAGCAAAACGAATTAATGAAAAAAATATGGTAGACTTGACAATTTTACTCGAGTATTCACGGTGATCTTTGTTCTGTTCTGTTGAAGATCTTTTTCGTTAAATTGGTAAATGGGGTAACGTGTGTGTAACAGTGTTAAAGAAAAAAAGATAAATTAATAATACTTAAAAATAAATCCATGTGGCATATGTTGATTGGGACAAGGTTAATTAGGGCCAGGGCCTATGGGATACAAGATTTGAGTTTCAAGAATAAACTTTATTGATAAAAATCTAGCTTAAGAATTAGTAGGTACACAATATTATATTAAATTTATTTAATTGAATATCTATTAAATTAAAATACAGACATTCATATTAATAACATTTTATAACACAACTATTTCTAACTTACAAAATATATGAAAGGATTGAAACAAGCAAACAAATAAGAGAATAGCCCAGAACACATTAGAATACGAACGTTTTAGAGATTAGCAGAGGATTTATATATCAATTAAAAATTTGTGGGACCAACATAATTATTGTAATTGAAAATAATTGATCGAAATTAGTGAGTTGAAAAATATTGATTCCAAAATTAGTAATAAATGATCAATAGTTATAGTAATTCGAAATTGATAAAACTCCTTATTATAATTACCGTATAATTCTATGCACGAATTAATGGCCACAACACATTATTACCTAAAATTGTGATATATATATATATATATATAAATGAATTAATAAAAAAAATAGTAAATTTATAATAAGTTTTTTTTAATGCTAGGTTAACCATTTTTAAAGGGGGAAATGGGATTAAGCTATGGATATTCTAGAAATTCTGGAAATAGGATTAAATGTCAGGAAAAGAAAATAAAATTAAATCTGTTTAAATCTAATTAAATTGATTTTTTTTAAAACAAAAAAAAGTCTGTTCTTGTGATTTTTTTTTATGCTTTGTTATTTTTTTTTTGTGTAAATCACGGGGTTATAATTTTATATTGTGCAAAATAGAAAATGTGTCAGTGTATTAATATTTGAGATTTGTTATTATTTGAATTGTGGTTGTTTGTAGGTTATTTTGGTAAACAGAGGAGCTAAGGCCCAAGAAAAAAGAAAAGGAGACACCACATTAGCGCCCACAAGCCCAAAAAACTTTACTTAGACCATCTCTGATAAGACCATCATAACCTGCGCTATAGGAATTGATAACCATCACAACTTGCGACCACCCAATCGGCCAAGGGAAATCTCCAATGAACCAAAATGTCATTAGCATGCGAGTTTGTAGGTTGTTGAATTACATGATTTTTAGTATTATAGCAGTGATAATGATGTTCAGATTAGTAAAAAAAAAAAAAATTCTATTCGATTCATTTAATTCCTCTTTCTTATTATTGATTTAATTTCCATATTTGATTATATTTTTAATTTTTTAATTTATTTTACACACATCTTATAATTGATTTCTTTTTAAAATATAATAAATATGTTTAAAATTTATGATTAATATTATTACAAAATTTTAAAAAGGTAATAATTGATTCTACATTTTTTTTTGGTTGTCCAACCAGTTGGAAGGCTTCGCCTGGACAAACCCCTATTGGTTTCTATATTTTTTTTTTTTAGAATCTGATCATACAATCACTTGATTTATTGTAAAACCTGATTTTCGAACATGAATTTTTAGACCAAATTTTTTATTTGAGTTTTTTATTTAATTTAAATGCATCCTATAATTAATTTCTTTCCAAATATAACAATTATGTTCAAAATTTATGATTAATATTATTACAAAATCTGGAAAAGATATTAACTATTTTTTTTTATGTGGACATATAGTCCCTTGATTTATTTTAAAACCTGATTTTTGAACATAAATTTATAAACAAAAAATTCTTCTTTAGTTATTCCAAATATAATAAACTTATATGCTTAACCGATTTTATGGTCGTACATGTACATGTACGAGTTTTAAGGGCCAAAATTATAAAATAGATTAAAATAAAAATTAAAGGTGAAAATTATATTAAAGGCCATATTGTATTAAACGTTATAAATTTAGTACTCAAATTTATATAATATCAAAAATAAAATTAAAGGCCAAATTTTGTAATAAATCAAAAGTAAAATTAAATTTTGTTTCAACGTTTCTTGACATTGGTAATTATTCTACCAACATTATCTTGATGCAATCATATTATAATGGTCGTGGTACGTAGGTGAGGGTCGTGATGGTTAGGTTAGTGATGATGGAGATATTGAGATGAGAAAATCTTTGTTTATAGTTGAGAATCTCTATGATATTGATGTTGGTAATTAGTGAGTATTGGGTGATGAAAGACTTGGAAAGAAGAAGTTAATGGATGTAAGATTTTGGTTCTTCTACTTGGGAATGTAGGTAACTGGCATAAAGGTTTCCTGCTTTGTAATGAAAATTAGGAGGAGTTTGTACTTGGTGATATTGTGTTTTATTATTTTTCATTATATAGTAAATATAATAAATATAATTAGTTTAATTGTTAAATTAGTTTAAAATTATAATTTTTAAGAAAAATTTTGAACAACTACGTGGCAAAATGGGGGTAGAATGGAATTTTGATTATTTTTGGTAATAACTTTGTATTAATTATCACATTATTTTACTAATTATTTTTTATCACGCAGCTTATATAAAATTATTGTGCTAGCCTAATAAATTGTAATATGACAATTTTAATTTAAATATATTTTATGTGTATCAAATTTTTAGTATAATATAAAACTATTATTTATACTTTAGTTAATACATAAAATGTTGGACATAATATGTAATCTGTGTGAATGCACGAGTATAATATCTAGTAATTGCATTGCAAATATCGCACATTAGTGATCATCTTGTTAATGCTCCAAAATATAGCAATTACATTATTAGTCCTTCAAAATGAATAATATAGTGGTATTTTTTTTATACAAATTTAGTGACAAACAACTTTCGAAAACTAATGGGGTGACAAACTGACCATTATACTTTTAGAGTATAAGTTGAATTAGTTAGATATAATAAATTTGAGATATTAATGGTTTGTACCGGAAATAATAACTTTGTTTTATTTTTTAAATTAAAGATTAAAATACAGAACACAAAAGTTTTAACTTTTTTTGGGGTATAAACATAGGAGCAAAATGCCGAAGAGAATTACAGAGCAACTATCACGGGAACACCCATATAATTTGGTGTCTCCTACAAGGATAGGCTCAACAAGTTCGATATTATCACTGCAGATGATGTCTTGTGCCAAGCCAGAAAGCCCGAATCCTGAATCCTGAATCATCTGTTCTTGAATGGGTCTTTTCTAGCATCTTATGGTGGGATTGCCTCCAATGATGGGGTTTACAATGGTGTAATTTGTCTTTGCCTGTTGCTTTCTTCTCTGTTTGGTGTGGGGTGATGTTCTCTGGTTTAGTCTATTTGGAATGCCATGAACAGGTTGATCTTTGACCGTATTCAACCGAACTGAGACATTGAGAGATGATAGGCCTGGATCAGGCTTGGGTATTGGATGAAGGGATGATAGATACTAGGTACTAGGTTTGCTAACGCGACAAATGATCTATCTTGGCTACCTTTTTTCTTTGTTTTCTTGACGCTGCTTCTACTTTTCCTTTTGTTTTCACAAAGCTATCTCCTTCTTGTGGTCTTTTTTGATTGGATTGGCTGTGAGCTCTTTTGGGTCAGGTAGGGATTGAGATAGGTAGCTGTTTGGAGTTGGGTTGTAGAGACTTGCAGTTCGGTTTTTTATTTTTTTGCTTCCCTTGCCTGATTTTTTATTTATTTATTTATTTTTTTTAAGATTGCTGGGATTAGGAATGGTTTCTCTTTTGTTTTTTTGTCATGTGAGATTAAGCATAATATTTCCTCATTAATTTTTTTATTGTTTATATTATATGTGAATCTAATATCTTCAATTAATATTGAGAGATCACACTTAACCTCAAATGACAAGAAATTGACTTGAAATGTCTCTTAGCTTGGATTAACTTCGTCTTTTGGTCTTCTTTTGCTGGAGCTTTGCCTAGGTAAAGTTGTTCACCTTCCCTTGTTGATTGGTTTGAGCATTTTTGGAAGAAAAAAATAGTCAAAAAACTCAGCATGAAATTAAATCCAAGAGGCAATCTCATTCCTAAACAAACTAGGGATAAGATTAGATGAAAATATGAAATGTCAATTTTCGAGAGTTTGATAAAATTAAGTTTCAAGTGCTGGCAATTTAAGACAGAGAGGCAATCATTCCTAAACAAATGTTATCTAAAGATTATGTTGTATCTATAAACTGAAGTTTTATATTTTCGTATAAACTGTAGGGGGTTGTGTTTAGCAGGAACCTAAGTGTTTAGCAAGCACTATGTGATGTTCCGTTAAATTGCCTTCTCATTATTAATGTTTTCTCTCAAGAAAATCAATCATCCCACCGGGCTTTCCTTAGCGAGTTTTTAATGAGGTTGTGGTAGACATGTTTGAGTTATGTCAAATCTCGAGTTTTTTACTCTTTTATCCTCATTAAAGGAACTAATTACTAAAATACCCTCGTTTCAAAATATTTCACCAAATTACTACCGTTTGGGCTGAAGTGGATTTTGCAGACCGCGTGGACAGCCACGTCAGATTCGCCAACCCAGTTGGTGAATTCCTTACAAACCTAAAAACATTATTTGTCCTAAATTCGCCAACGCGGTGTTGAATTCGCTACCTGTGTTGGCGAATCACTACCTACGTGGCATACACGGTTAATAGATTATAATGCACATTACACATATATATGATGGAGGGTGCGAAAGCCCGAAAACATGGTTTCTCGGATAAGTGCAAAAGTCCAAAAAATATGCTTGCAAAAAGACTGATACGCTCTTTGTTGTGCGCGCGGGGGGAATCCATCGATTTGCACTTTGGAGAGCCCGAATGGCTTGGACTCATGCGCGCAAGCCCAACTCCTTTCTCAACTCTTTTTACCAATACAACAACTACTAAAGGTATATAAACACTTAAAAGGTCTGTGATCTAACCAATGTGGGACTAGAACTTTTGAAATACATGTCTTTAGAAGGTGGATTAGCTTATGTAGTTTTCTTTCCCTTATGTGGCATCTTCAAGAACTCCTGGGGCATACAGTTCAACTATATTTGGCACAACAATGTTTCAGTTGTTGTCTCTTCATAATGCCTATTATTATACCAAGACAATGAAAATATGAAAATTGAAAAAATCGTTACCTTTTGTTTTTCTTCCAGAGCGTCCTCAGCAGCCTTCATCTTTGAAATAGAATCATCCTCATCATTCCTGCCAAAGCAGCAATTGACCTTGCATCAGAAGCTATACCAACCAACCCTAATCTATATATAAACAATGCATCCAAACTTGAGAGAAAATAGAATGTGTAATGTGCATTATAATCTATTAAGAATTTTGTGTGCCTATAAAATAGTGTTTGGATATTATACAGTTTTATATGATTTTATGTTAAAAACCTATTATATAATTTATTCGCCAAACCGGGTGGCAAATCCGGGTTGAATTACGTCAAAACCGGTTACCAAGGTTTACGGTTATAGGCCACGTGGGTAGTGATTCGCCAACACAGGTGGCGAATTCATGTTGAATTCGTCTACCGCGTTGGCGAATTTAGGACAAATAATGTTTTTAAGTTTGTAAGGAATTCGCCAACCGTGTTGGTGAATCTGACGTGGCCGTCCATGCGGTCTGCGGAATCCACGTCAGCCCAAATGGTGGTAGTTTGGTGAAATGTTTTGAAATGAGGGTATTTTGGTAATTAGTTCCTCTAGTAAGGGTAAAAGCGAAAAAATCTCAAATCTCGGTGGATAGTGTAGACTCATGTAATATCCTAGCTAGCTAGTCCACGCTTAAGTCGCAAACTTATCTACTAAGTTGTTATCTGCTTTGGTTGGGATGGTACTTAGTCCCAATTAACATTTGAAAGTATAGTTATTTAGAAAATACAGACCGATTTTAAACTTTATTTTATATACCTTATGGTATAAAGTAGAGCCTTGCATTCGTAGAACGTGTAATGCGAATAGTAACATAACATGTTTAATTGACATTAGAAGGGAAAACAAATAAGTAAACCTAGTACCAACCATGGGTCCATATCATATATTCACAACCAGATACACATGTACTATTATAGCTGTCACGTACAAATATTTAACACAAAAGTAGTAATATCACATAGGGTTTACTAAGTATAAGCCTATTCTTCGGCTCCTTCCTCGGGGTACTGCTCCTCCTCGTTTTGTTTGACTTCTTGCTCCACCTCGAATCCTGAAGTCATGAATGAGTGGGGTGAGAACATAGCGCTCTTAGTGGGAAACCATGGGATCTGGGGTACCTTTTTTCTCGTTTATGATCCAGGCCGCTCAGGAATCTTTAAGTGTCACAGTTATGCTAAGCCCTACTAGTTATTAATGTCCTTCGTAGGCCTGAGCAACTTTACCTATATTACTAAGTGACTGGGGAACCTATAATTTCATTAACTACGTCATCTGTTCTCTAATTTAACTCCTAAGTCATATACTATTTCATAGTTCACATAGCTATACTACTGCAGGAATCTCATTTTCTGAAAACTGGTATAAGCTTCAGCTGACATCCACTTATATGTATACTCTACAAGGCTGGCCTTATAAGCATATTCGACCTCGTCCCTTATAGCGGTGGCCACACGGCTATAACCACGCTTACAACCCGCATCGTGGCGACTAGGTAGCGCTGAACTTGACTGGTCTGGACCATGAGTAAATCGCCAACCACGACCGAGGTTATCACCCTGGGATGGCGTTGGGGTCGGACCTAGGACTCGACCGGAACTAAGACATTCCCCAAAAATCGTGCCTAGGCCCTTTTAGAGGGGGTTTTCTCTCATCATCATCATGTGCATAGTTCGATCTTTGATGCAACAGTTCATATAAGCACAATTCAATACCTCATATCATCAGCTTCATCGTACATCACATCATATAACATATAACTTCACTTATAAGGAACATAATCTCATGTCTTAAACAGAACAAACGTAACCCTAGCAACTAGTAAAACAGACGTCTGGTTTCTGTCAGAAATTAGCGATCATAAACCGAAGAGGTCCAAGACCTTACCCCAAGGTTTTTGATAGTCCTAAGATCATTTTCCATGTTTAAAATTTCAGATTCTGACCTCAACATTACGAAAAATTACAATTTTACCCCCTTTCCCAAAATTTCCGTTTCACTCCCGTAAACGATATGTTTTCTTTGGAATTTTTGTTCTCAAAAACCCGATGGACTCATGACTTGCCCTTAGGGTTTTTGATAGTTCTAAACCCATATTTTTTGAAAACAAACTCAGTTTTTCAGTCCAAACACGTGAAATTCCTATTTTGCCCTTTGGTGCCAAAATTTCCAAAATGCCCTTATTTTGCCTTTTCCCTACATGTCACTTTCATGACTCACCATGTTGGACTTTGACTTGGCCAAGTGGCCACCTTCTTGGCCATGTATGGCCTTGTGTCTTGGCCACTTGTGTGGCCGAGAATTAAAGGGCCTCCGGCAGATTAATTTTGATCAGGTTTTATCGTTTTCGGTCCCGGTACTTCGCATATGGTTATTCTAAAAATATTTCGATCACATCCTTGTGATCTCCTAATTTTTCCTAAGTAATGTTCTAGGGTCATTTAGGTAGTTATGAATTCTTGCCTGTAGCCGTACCTTTTACGGATACTTTAGACGCGCGGTTATGCTCTGACGACAACAAGGGTTCATTCTAGTGTCTGTAGAATTTTAAGAAAACGACCAGAATTTTTTCTACAGACAAATTTCAATCCCAAGAGTTCATAATTCCAATGGTTCAACCAAACATGGAAATCTATATGTATTTATCTAGCGAGATTTTGCTAAAGGAAAGAGCGGGATGTACAACTCACACGTGTAACCTCATGAGCTCTCTTATTGAACAATACTTTTCAACTTGATTCATAACTATGTTTGACACTATGCGACAATTACGTGACCCAAAAAATCCTAAAGAGTGGGTGGAAATTAAGGGTAAGGTGTGAAATCATGTGGCTCATATCACTTCAACTCACTTTCACACAACTCTCTGTTGAGTGTTGAATGAAATGCGATATATTAATAAAAAAAAATGAGATACATATGAAAATAATTTTTAAATTAATTTCTATACTTTTAAAATAGAGATGCAAAAAAACGTGTGCTGCTACTCACACATCTTCGTATCCTTTATCCACAAGTTGAGTTTGGAGTGAAAGTAAAGCTTAGTTGATCCATATAATTTTGTAGCAATCTGTATAATTAATTGATTAGCGTGACAAAATTAATATAGCAATTGATTACTGTCGTGATAATTAAGTAAATGCTCATTTAATTGGAGACTACATATATTTGTTTATTGAAAATGCTCCGTGTGTACCAATATTACATACACTTGTATATACACTCCCGTTATATAATTAATCAATAACAGTTATATGGTCAACAGTAGACCTTTCTCATTAACACCATCACATGACCCCCCGACGCAATTTTCTCAATCATATAACAAACGAAAACACATTCCGTTGTGATTTTATCAGCGATATCACACTCGAACCTATCAAACAATTTATTCAGAGCTACAAAATTCGCATACATAAGCATTCTTGGAATGAATCAGTTTCGTGTTGTTTATGGAGTGTGTTGCTATGGAGTTTAAAGCAATTTTGCAAAATATGATATCTGATCTTAATGCACAAACTTTATATGACAATGTGCACAAACTTTATATGACTGAGTGCACAAACATTACGTATTTGTATAACAACACTGTGATTTTACTCAAACATAAATAAGTTCACAATATTTATACATTTTTAGTGGACAAACTTTATAACAATTGATTCACATAGTGTACACACACTTTTATACATTCTATTACATAAACTTTACATATAAGCATATTACTTAATGTATAGTTAAGTAATATTGCACAGTATGAACTTTGATTGTAGTGCACAAACTTTATATGATTGTGTGCACAAACATTATATGAATGTGCACAAATATTACGTACTTGTGTACAACACTGTGATTTTTGTTCAAACATAAATAAGTTCACAATATTTATATATTTTTAGTGGACAAACTGTAATTTTTGGAAAAAAAACTAAGCATAAAATCAAATATGGTAAAACAAACAAAGAGGCAATCATTTTTAAACAAACTGGGCACAGATTAAATGAAAACATGAAATGTCAAATTTCGAGAGTTTGATAAAATTAAGTTTCAGGTGCTGGCATGGTAAAACAAAGGGGCAATCATTCATAGACAAATATTAGGTAAATACTATTGAGTCCTTAGAAACACTTCATAATGGTTAAGTATTATATTAGTTGTGATTATTAAATACGAATAAGAATATAAATTAAAATTTTATACGTTTTGATAGAATTGTTGAATAAGTGATAAAGAAAAAAATGATTTAAAATAAAAATACATTGAAAGTGGGCGAGAAAATTAAAAAATAAAAAATGAAAATGGTTGAAACCTGCCACCAACATAAAGTAGTTATAAGAATTAAAAAAAGGTTAAACACCAAAAGGAGGGAATCCTCCCTATTCATTGTATGTACAAATTATGTTGTATCTATAAATTGACATTTTATTTTTTCATCTCATCTTTTTTTTTTTAAGGACATTTTCATCTAATCACGAGCACGTACACCTAGTGAATGCCTTGTTATATCCGCACTCAATTTTACATATTAGATCCATTCACGATAAATATAATTCGTAGTAATCTGTATAATTAAATTGATTAGCGTGACAAAATTTACATGGCAATTGATTATTGTCATGATAATCAAATAAATGCTCATTTGATTAGAGACTAGTATATAAAAGAAACCTCATTCCATAACAAACTAGCCATTGAAAAACAGAAGAAAAATGGAGGTTACCCCGATAGCGGCAATACTTCTTTACTTATGTATATTGAGTCTAGTCTTAGTGGCGGTTGTTCTCATAGTTGCGGTGATACAAAGGTGCCGTGGGAAGAGATGAAGAGACGGTGTCGTACGGTGTGAACCTTAGGGATGTACCTTGTAATCAAATTATATATTTGCCTAGGGGAGTATTGGCACCCCCTTCTATCCTTTGCACCTCTACTTTAGTGATTTTATTTTTAATGTTTTTAAATTTTCCTTAAATAAAAGTTACTTTAGTTTTATGGGCTAATTAAGTTTTAGGCTCCTGTAAAATTTTTAGTGTCTATAAAATTTGAAAGTCTGGTTTTGGTCTCTCTGGATGACTGAGGTTGATGGTTGATGATGTGGCCGTTAACGGCGCTAACATGGCATGGCATGTCATGTCAGCGCCATGTGGCATAACCCAGAACTGCTTTTTTTTAACCCATGCCCCGACCCAAAGTTTGGATCTGACCCGGTTTCCATTAAAAATAAAAAAAATAAAAAAAACCCTCAAATCAGTTGACCTAGATCTACCCCCACCCCCAAACCCACTCCGTCGTCGTGCACGCTCGTCTCCTCTCTGATTCCCCCAATCCACTTCCCCCTCAAACTATGGACCCTAGGACAAAGATCTTCCCTACTTTTTTTTGTTATGGATTTGAGGCCAGGCATCAAAGTAGAAGAGACACAAGAATGGCGGGTTTGTTCTCACTAGGGGGTAGCAGCAGCAGCAGTAGAGGGAGAGGTAACACCTAACACCACAACCAACAACAACAGCACCAACAGCCAACGGAAATTCCGCCTCCAGACTCCTATTTTTGGTAAAACAAGAACGAAGATGGTTCCTCTTCGTACCGAGCTATGGAACCCGCACCAGCACCAGCACCATCAAGCGGCAGAGCAAGAGCTCATACCTCAGGCCAGGCCTCTCCTCTTCCATCAGGATCTGTACTCGTCGGCTGCTGTGCTAGGCGTGGGGCCCAGCAGCGTGTCTGACGACCAGTCCCTGTCGAGATCGGCGTTGGTTGTGACGGCTTCCATCGTCGGAGGAGGAGGAGGGGGGATCAGTTGTCAGGACTGCGGGAACCAGGCGAAGAAGGATTTCCCTCACACGAGGTGCAGGACTTGCTGCAAGAGCCGGGGGTTCGATTGCCAGACACACGTGAAGAGCACGTGGGTGCCGGCATCCAGGCGACGCGAGAGGCAGCAGCAGGTTCAAATTGGAGGAGAGGTTCCCAAGAGGTAGAGAGATCATGGGTCTGGCTTACCCGCAAACCCTTCCTAGGTCGGATTTGGGGGTGGGGGTAGACCTAGGTCAACTGATTTGAGGTTTTCTTTTTTTTTTTTTAACTTTTAATAGAAACCGGGTCGGATCCAAACTTTGGGTCGGGTCATGGGTTAAAAAAAATCAATCCTGGGTTATGCCACGTGGCGCTGACATGGCATGCCACGTCAGGGCCGTTAACGGCCACGTCATCAACCGTCAACCTCAGCCATCCAAAGGGACCAAAACCAAACTTCCAAATTTTGCAGGGACTAAAAATTTTACTGAGGGACTAAAACCAAACTTTTGAATTTTACAGGGGCCTAAAACTTAATTAACCCTAGTTTTATTTTCATTGCCACTCTACAGTATAATTTTATATTAATTAATACTAAATACAAAAGTTAACTATTTTTAACTTAAAAAATTAAAATCAACCTATTGCATACTTAATTTTTTAAGTTGGGTGAAAATATGTTGATGATTTGATCATTGTCTTAACGAAAATGCTCCATGTACACTAATTACATACACCCGTATATACCCTCCCGTTTTATACCTTATCAATGTCAGTTATACGGTCTACAGTAGACCTTCCTCATTAACACCATCATGCAACCCCCCGACGCGATTTTCTCAACCATATGACAAACAAAACGCACTTCAACGTGATTTTCTCAGCGATATCACACTCAAACCTATCAAACAATTTATTCTGAGCTATAGAATCCACATACAAAAGAATTATTGGAATGAATCAGTCTCGCGTTGTTTAGGGAGTGTGTTGTTATGGAGTTTAAAGCAATTTTATAGAATATGATATTTGATTTTAGTGCACAAACTTTATATGACTATGTGCACAAACATTATATGACTGAGTGCACAAACATTACGCACTTGTGTAACAACACTACGATTTTACTCAAACATAAATAATTTCGTAATATTTATACATTTTGAATGGACAAACTTTAAAAAAATTAGTTCACATACATGTGTACACACACTTTTATATATTCTAATGCATAAACTTTACATATATGCATATTACTTAATGTATAATTAAGTATTTTTGCAGAATATAATATCTGATTTTATTGCACAAACTTTATATGACAGTGTGCACAAACTTCATATGACTGAGTGCATAAACATTACGCACTTTAGTAACAACACCGTGATTTTACTCAAACATAAATAAATTCACAATATTTATACATTTTGAATGGACAAACTTTACAAATATTAGTTCACATACATGTGCACACACACTTTTATACACTCTAATGCATAAACTTTACATATATGCATATTACTTAATGTATAGTTAAGTATTTTTGTAGAATATGATATATGATTTTAGTGCACAAACTTTATATGGCAATGTGCACAAACTTTACATGAGTGTGTGCACAAACATTACGTACTTGTGTAACAACACTGTGACTTTACTCAAACATAAATAAGTTCACAATATTTACACATTTTGAATGAACAAACTTTATAAAAATTAGTTCACATACATGTGTACACTCAC
>QANU01099453.1:1133952-1196376 GCA_003254905.1 Nissolia schottii
ACACACACTTTTATATATTCTAATGCATAAACTTTACATATATGCATATTACTTAATGTATAATTAAGTATTTTTGCAGAATATGATATCTGATTTTAGTGCACAAACTTTATATGACAGTGTTCACAAACTTCATATGACTGAGTGCACAAACATTACGCACTTTAGTAACAACACCGTGATTTTACTCAAACATAAATAAATTCACAATATTTATACATTTTGAATGGACAAACTTTACAAAAATTAGTTCACATACATGTGTACACACACTTTTATATACTCTAATGCATAAACTTTACATATATGTATATTACTTAATGTGTAGTTAAGTATTTTTGTAGAATATGATATATGATTTTAGTGCACAAACTTTATATGGCAGTGTGCACAAACTTTATATGAGTGTGTGCACAAACATTACGTACTTGTGTAACAACACTGTGACTTTACTCAAACATAAATAAGTTCACAATATTTACACATTTTGAATGAACAAACTTTATAAAAATTAGTTCACATACATGTGTACACTCACTTTTATACATTCTAATGCATAAACTTACACATATGCATATTACTTAATGTATAGTTAAGTAATATTGCAGAACATGAAATCTGATTATAGCACACGGACTTTATATGACTGTGTGCACAAACATTGCGTACTTGTGTACAACACTGTGATTTTATTCAAACATAAATGAGTTCACAATATTTATACATTTTTAGTAGACAAACTTTATAACAATTGGTTCACATACATGTGTTCACATACTTTTATACATTCTAATGCATAAATTTTACATATATACATATTACTTAATGTATAGTTAAGTAATATTACAAAATATGAAATCTGATTGTAGTGCACATACTTCATATGACTGTGTGCACAAACATTACGTACTTGTGTACAACATTGTGATTTTACTCAAACATAAATAAGTTCACAACATTTATACATTTTTAATAGACAAACTATACAACAATTAGTTCACATACATGTGTACACACACTTTTATAGTGAATACACACTAGGCTTGGTTTTGTTTCAAGAGCAGCCAACTTTTCTTGATCCAACCATCTCCCCCTCAATGCCACTGTCATTGCCATGAATGACGCAGATCATAAACATTGAGAGCAACAACAGCGTGGCAATAACAAGTAAGCATGAACGCGATGTTTTGACGTAGATTTATGACAACGATGTGAAAGGGGCGAAAGCGGAAACATCAAGCAAGCACGAAGGTGAGGCTCCTATATCTACAGTCGATGAGGCTAAAGGCGGCGATAGGGGCTGAGGCGCCACATGCGAAGAAGAAGATGAAGTCAGGAAGAGGCCCATGTAAGAGAAATAGGCGTTAGGGTTAGTGGTAGAGTGGTTAGAAGAGCGACCATGAGTGGAAGGGAGAAGGGGAAGAAGAATAGGGATGAAGAAGTGGTGGTGAATGGTTTTTGTTGATTTACCACAATAACCTTTGGATCACAATAAGCCCATTTTTCTTAATAAAGTGCATCAAGCACCAGGACTTGCAAGGAACATTTAAGCCTTTGCCTAAATTAGGAGGTTAGATACTCTTTTCTCTTAAAATAAAAAAGTCAGTATTTTTTTCACTAGGTTTTCCAACTTGCCGAGTTATGTTTGTTGGTTCTTGGTGGCTTTAGGGTCTCTGTATTGGTAATCTCTACACGCCCTTTTTAGCACACCTTTTTAACTTGCATTAACTTATTAGGAAAAGGGTAAATACCCTATCAGGTCCACAATATTTCACTCGGTACCTTAGTTAATTCTTAATATAAAATAATGTCAATCCAATTCTCAACATTTTTTGCCATTATTCTCGTTAATTCCTTTATCCATGTGTTAGGTGAGGAAAGGTGATTTGATAGTTAACATACAATTTTTTCACAAAATGATATCATCTTACATAAAACAAAACGAAGTTATTTTGCTGAATCAAAAAAGAAAACTAGAACCACCATCCCCTACCACCCCACCACCAACAACATCATCTTCTTCATCTTTTCATTCCACTACCATTACCAACACTCAATCTTTCATCTCGACAACCCCATCACCACAATAACTCACAAAAACTTGCCAACAACAAAAAGTCACAATACTGGTAATCGAAGAACCCATGACCCATAAGTTGAAGAAACAAAAACTTAGAAAATGTTAAACTCACAAAACGACGTTGTTTTGTTTTATGTAAAACGACATCGTTTTGTGGACAAATGGTTCGTTAATGGATACCTCACCCTTCATCATTGAGCATATGAACGAAAGGATTGGCAAGAGTAATGCCAAAAAAATGTTTAAAACTAGACTGATAGTTTCTTTTTATATTAAGGACTAACTACAGTATCGAGTGAAATGTCAAGATCTTGAGATATTATTTATAAAATAAAAAAAAATCAAATCACCCAGTAAAATTTGGGTCATATTTACTAACGAAGTGAAAAAAAAAAAAGAAAAAAAAGGAAGACAAGTGAGCTCTCAACAATTTTTAAAAAAAAGGAAAGCTCAGTGTTTCACAGTTGCTACAGGCTGGATCGTGCACCACTGCTGCTTCTCTCTCTCTCTCTCTCTCTCAATCAAGTTCTCCTTCGAATGGTTACAACCGGATCAAGCTCTTCCTATCTCACTGAATCGTAACTGCTGAAAAACCATTTTTACCCTCATCGACGCCGAGATCGGATTCCAATCCCCACAACAGCCATGAGCGTCATCGATCTCCTCACAAGAGTCGACTCCATTTGCAAGAAGTACGACAAATACGACGTCGACAAGCAGAAGGATTCCAACATCTCCGGCGACGATGCCTTCGCCCGCCTCTACGCCGCCGTCGACGCCGACATCGACGCCCTTCTTCAGGTCTGTCATCTGTCTGATCTCCCCCTCTCTCTCTCTAGTTCCCTTCAGTTTTGCTTGATTCTTGAAGAAATTAAAGGAAAATTGAATTTGGTTTAGGGTTTAGGAGGAACAAGAAATTCACCTGGCGGAGAGTTGTAGGGGGGAATTTGTGCCCTAATTTGGGGAAAGTCTTGTAAAATTTCTTATAATTCAAGATGTATATAGCAATTAAAATCTAATACTAATAGTACGTGGAGTGATTTTTTGTGCAGAAAGCGGAGACAGCTTCGAAGGAGAAAGGTAAGGCATCTGCTGTAGCGATCAATGCGGAGATTCGTCGTACCAAGTCTAGGTTGCTTGAGGAGGTCCCCAAGTTGCAGCGGTTAGCTGTGAAGAAGGTTGGTTCTTTGCTTTTGGAATAATCAATTTGCATTTTTACAATTTACAGATATGATATCTCTCTTAGCTCTGCTTAGTTGAATTCGTTAAGTGTTTTAATTGTGAATTGTCAATACTCAATAGTCTTGTAGGTACCTTAAGCTGTAGTGATTAATGAAGAACAAATTGATCATTTAGAATTTCCCAGTGACAGATATCTTGCTAATAATGTGTAGCCTGCCAGAAAATATAACTTATTTAATCTAACTCAAGAATTGAATTGTAAAATTTGACAATGAGAAAGAAACGGGGAAAAAAAATGCAAATCCTGCTTTTACTGGTGCACTTATCCATCTCAGAAAGGGGCAGATTTCTTGTTGTTTGACTTGTTTCTGTAAATTATGGGGATACAGATGTTCACTATTAATGCCATTATATGTTTGTATGATGCATGGTACTATGAATTCACAGGTAAAGGGGCTTTCATCACAAGAATTTGCTGCCCGTAATGATTTGGTTCTTGCATTGCCGGAGAGGATCCAAGCTATCCCGGATGGGACCCCTGTTGCACCCAAACAAACTGGAGGTTGGGCAGCTTCTGCCTCACGTCCTGAGATTAAATTTGACTCTGGTAATTGAAGTTGTCCATGCCTTCATTCTGATACATTTATATTATTTCATGAGTTTGAGGCTTTTTAATTTATGGTCTGTATACATTTGTATATAATTACAGATGGGCGATTTGACGATGAATATTTCCAGCAAACTGAGGAATCAAGTCGATTCAGGCAAGAGTATGAAATGCGTAGAATGAAACAGGCAAGTCACTTTTGGCTGTTGTAAGAGTTGTAGCCAGAGAGAGACTGGGACTTTTTGTTGTTTGTCTTTTGCTTTGATATATATTTTGAAGGTTACTCTAGCAACGGTTTGAAATCTAATTATATTGTGATATTGTTTTAGGATCAAGGTTTGGATGTGATCGCAGAAGGATTGGATACTTTGAAAAACATGGCACATGATATGAATGAGGTCAGGTTCCTCATTGTCTTTTTCTTCCCTGTGTGTGCAGGCGATTTTTTCATTTCTAATTTCATTGTTTATTTGCTAAATGCAGGAAATGGATAGACAAGTTCCTCTGATGGATGAGATTGATACTAAGGTGAGTCATCAATTTAAGCCTGCACCCTGAATCCTGAAAATTTTTAAATGTTAGTTTTCAAAAGTCAAAACTGGAATTCGAAAGTTGAAGTTGATATGGCACTATTATTTGTCATCTTTACAGGTGGACAAGGCATCCTCTGACCTTAAGAATACCAATGTTAGACTTAAAGACACAGTGAACCAGGTAATCTAACTGTGACTCTTTCATAGATTTCCATTAATTTCCCATTGCATCAGTGATAGATTTCTTGTTGAATCTCATATGACTTTTGGTTTTCATCCAGCTTCGATCCAGTCGAAACTTCTGCATTGATATTGTTTTGTTGATTATAATTTTGGGAATTGCTGCCTATTTATACAAGTAAGGTTTCCTATCCAGAACTTGCAAACGTGTGCCTAGCATTTATCTTTTATTGTGAATCTCAAGCCCAGTTCATATTCAAGACTTCAAGTTGTGCTTAATGTGCTCCTTTTTTACTTGAAAACCAGAAATTTGGGTGTATGTACTAATATTAATTGTGCGAGGGATTTGAGGTCCATGTTTAATTTGTTTTCCCTCTGAAGATTTAAAGACTTCAAATTTCATATGTTGACTTTAAGCTGCACCTAAGTTTGAAATTAGGTGTTTGATTTCTTAACAAAACTGTCTACACAGCCTCAGCTAAAGAAATTAATCTCATAATGTTTCCCTCTTTGCTGAAGCTATTATTTTCGTCATGCTCACGAAACTTATTTTAATGACAACCTAGTTAGTGAAAATACTCTACCAAGTATGTTTCATTTTTTATTTTCTACCTTTGGTGTACAACATAGTAACTCGTTTAGTAAATCTGGAACTTGGGAATTTGAGATGGTTATTTGCAAACTTTTGACAATATTGACCAAATGAATTTAGGAGGAACTGGTAATGATATTATCAGATTACAAAACCTTTTGACTTGTTAGTATGAGGGGGAGGTGTTCTTTATAGTATTTTCCATCTCTCCCTTATAAGCATAGGTGGGAATCTTTGACATCGTAGCATGTGCCTGAGGTGGTTTTTACTAGTCTTGCTGTTGCATGTTTCATTTTTATCTTCTTGAGATACCTTACTGACTAGCTGTGCTTTTGTTGCAGCGTGCTAAAGAAGTGATCGTACTCACAAGGACTTCGGATATATTCGTATGGCTTACCTGTATTTCTTGTATTTTCTTGAGATTATCGTGCCTTATTATTTTTTTTTATTGTTATTTTTGTGAATTCTTTGTGCCTCTTGGGAGATACATTTGTCCTTTGCAATCAGACTTTTGTATGCCGTTATGCTATATGTTATATAGTTCAGGAATGTTGTGTATATTTTGATGGGAAATTCTAGACAATAAATCGACAACTCAATCAGAGCTATATGAAGCGGATAATAATTTCTCCAACTTGCAAGAATCTATGAGAAGTAATAACAAACAATGACAACAACAAAAACACGCAAAAGGAAGACACGATAATTTTAACGTGGAAAATCTTCTCAATGTGAGAAGTAAAAACCACGGGTACAAGTCAGTCAATCAAGCTTCACTATGATCAAAATAAGGGTACAAGAGAGTCTCAATCACAGCACAAATCGTGTTCAATAATCAGCCAAAAGATAAGGCAAGAACAATGAAATAGAGAACAAGAGAAACCAGATAAATCCAAAATTGTTGTTATTGTGCGCGGCCAATTTCTCACTGCTCAGACAACTTTTCAACGATCCCACCATCCAGATTGAAGTATCACGTGTTCCGAACCTGCTGTAAAAATTTCAGCTCGATCCAATGGTGAACGAAGCAGTGGCGACGGATCAAAAATTGCTGTGCTGTCAAAAACGAGAAAACACCTTTTCTCTTCTCTTCTCCTTATTTTCTATTCTTTTTTTTTTTTTTTTTTTTCAATACTCTCTTCAACCCTAAAAACTGACCACTATCCACTATTAAGTGAGAATAGTGAGTTTGTAAATATTGGGCATTTCTCCACATAAGAAGGGAGTCCAACCCAACATATTTTTGGAATGTATTAACATTGAATCTGGCTATCAGGATATGCCCATCAAATTATTGTGATGCGTACGTAATGTTCTACTGGGTGTTTAGTTCGTGATGATACAAATAATTCATCTTTCATTTGGAACGGAAGGGAAGGGATTATATGGATATAGGGAATTTGATATCGAAGTTAGCGAACCATTAACTCAAAAACAAAACGAATAACAAGGTTAAAGAATATATCATAAAATCACTGTTGGTGGAGTTATTAAACATTATGTTGGACATTCTTCTTATGGTGTGAAGGTATGGCAAGCTATTGTAAAAGGTGTGCTTTGCATCTTGTGGACTTGTAAACTCTTGGCCAGGTTGCCGGCCAATGATTCCTAGCTTCTTCGCTTAGAACACACAATAAAATTGAAAATAGAATGAACATAGTTTTACTTAAATTACATACAATAACCTTACCTTTTCAAGTAGCAATGTGGAAATACTTTCCAAATTTCTTTTCAGACTCCTCAGTTCCTAGCTTGCAAAGACAAAAGTAACTTGCAAGTTGCAATTCCTTGGCATTGCTTGAAAATGCGGTTGCGTAGTTGTACAATGCAAATACATTCCTCAAGATTTTGCATATTGGTTTTTTTTATTTTATTTTATTTCCTAATGCGTGTATATAATTTTGATTCAATAACCTAACGACACAAATCCAAATAGGCTCCGCACAAAATGATTTATCTAAATGCTAGTTGTTTTGGAATAGACAAAACTTTGTAAGTGTATTGAATTTGTAGAAGTTACAAATAAGATATCAGTCTCGTGACAAAAATGAAAGAATTTCCAAGCAATACTACGATTTCCATAATTTTTTTGAAATAATCATACAATCAGCAATTAAATTGCATTATGATATCTCTAAACTTATACACACAGCTGAATATACTATATATCCTGTAACTATGAATGGCGTACGCCCTCCCTACCTTTCAACTATGTACAATCTGAAAAGAATGATCACACTGCAAGAGCATAAAATTTATTGCATTCTTGCTTATTTACACAATATAGACTTAACTTGCCACATATGTACATAAACAAAGCATGTACATGTATGTACATATCAAATACTCATGTATATCCAGTAAAGGCTAAGCTATTCAGCTCTTGAGGTTGTATGATTGAATTCCACTGATCAAAGTTGCCGAAGTTGTAGCCTTTACTCACATCCGTCACAACTTCCAGGCTCAGTTTTTTATTTGGAGCAGCATCAAATTCCAACTGATTTTCTTCTATAGCCTTTCTCTTCAGAGGATTATTGTACAAGCTCTTCACTGCAGATTCCAAGAACTGTGCTCCAATTATGTTCAAGTTGTCATCATCATGATGCAATGAAGCATATGGTTTTATATCATCATCATCATCATTGCAAGCAAAACCTGTGCTTGAGGCCATGATACCAAGGGAATTAGGCAGAGCACTGCTAGAAGCCAGAATATAAGGTAACATTGGAAACTCATTGTGCACTAAGTTTTTAAGTGATGGCTCAGGGTTATTAAAGTTCTCATTCATTTGTTGGAACTTGTTGGTATTAATTGGCTCATAACCAAGTTCATTTGAATCTTCCAAAGTGTTTCTTGTGCTGCTGGTCTTCTGTCTAACCCTGCATAGCACCCACTCATCCAACTGTAGCACAAAGGAGGTGGAATTAAAAAGGTAAAACAAAAGCAATAAATTAATAAACAAAACTTTTCTGGCTTTAAATATTAGGAGTGAACATCTTTTTAGGTGAAACATTTTGAAGTTGATATCTGTTTCCTTATATACATTTGGCCAATGAGGGCTGCACGATAGTGTAGTGTAGAGCACTCACAGATAAAGGAAGCGGCGCGAGGCCAATATTCTATAGAGATACTTACTTAAGGTAAGCCCCTATCTTATAGGAGACTATCTTTGGTAATACTTATTGAGGTACCGTACTAGGGCTACTAACCACATGTTAGATCAAATCTTTCGCCATTCATCGTTATAAAACTAAACTAATATAAAAATTCAAACAATGATGATTAAATTGATGTCAAAATTTTGTTGATGACCAAACAGATGTCAACTTCATAGTAATGTTTAAGACTAAAAATGATATTTACTCTAAAATTTAAACCGCCAAGTAAATTGACCTACTCTCATGGACCCTCTTTGCTTGGAATTTGAGATGAGTGAATCATGCAACCTATACTCATGCATGATCCAATCGGTTTTAGACCCTTTTGGGGGGCGACCCTTGTAGAAAACAAGTGCCTTCTTCACTCCAATGCTCTTCAACCCACATGAAGTAATGATGGGTTTGTCAGTCCCAGTGGCCTTCCAATAACCTGCACCAGCTGCTCTATTAGGCCTCACTCCATTTGGGTACTTCCTTTCCCTTGGTGTAAAGAAATACCACTCTTCTCCCCCAAACAAAGCTTTGCCTTCAAGAAAAGAAAAGAAGAAAAGAAAAGTTGACACAAGAAAGAAACTCTTAAGTAATTATATCTTATCTAACGATCATATATCTTTAAAGAGAGAAAAACTGACACTCATATCCAACTAATGTTTAAAAGACAGTGTATTTCTTTAAAGATGTCCAATAAAAGTGATAAAGATAACATAAAGAAAACAAAAAAACTACATATAAATTTATCAGTACAATTTGGTTAGCACACATACTTGGGAGCTCCCATGGATTGTACTTGTAAAGATCTATTTCAGCTATGAATGAAGCAGGAAGAGGAGATGAAGCCACTTTGTTTCTAAGGTAGTGAACAATTAGCTCCTCGTCGGAAGGGTAGAATCTGAATCCCGGAGGGAGTTGGGTTTCCAAACTAGAATCCTTATCCATGGAAGACATGATATGAAGATTAAGCCTACGGGGGAACCGAGGAATTATTTATCAATATCATCGATCAAATTGGTTGTAAGCTTGAAATCACTGTGCATGGCTTATATATACACGTATATATGTTGCTTTGGTCATGGTGAGAGGGACAATTATCTAGTAATATAGTACTAGATTGCATTAATTAAGGTATAGATTGCAACCAATTTGTCCCATGTTATATGGCCGACATTCTTCAAAGGGTATTCCATATAATTTAATCACCATGGTTACTTTTCAATTTATACAAAAGATTGAGTTCAAATGGTCATCAAAGTCAGGTTGAGATGCAGGACACACAACATGATTTTGAAACTCTAACGACAAAGTTTGTCAATTTAAATTGCTTATCTGGCTCAAGCTGAAGGCAATATAGTTGCAATTCAAAGTTAAAATATTTGTTAGTGGTAGTTAAGATGAATTGAAAATTCATAGAATCATATAGTACATATGTCAGGGGAAGTGACACCCATGCAAGTCAGAGTTTATGTATCAAGTTGTCAAGAAAGCATGACCAAGTAAAGAGGCACTAAGTTTTAGTGCTAAATTTAAGGAGAACATCCGATGATGTAATTACGAGAAATTCTTGTATTTTCTTGGAGCATATTTAATACATGCTTCAGGAGCATTATCAACCACTTATTACTTAGTTTTTATATAATTTTTTAAATACTATAAATTAAAATGAATGATTAATAATGCTCTTAAAATATGCATGTATTAAATGTATTTCATGAGCATACAATAATTTTTTTTCAATTAGGCCGATTGATTTTGATAAGGTGAGATCATTTCAATTAGGTGTATTATTATTTATTTATCAGAAAACATTTATACAAGATTTGGTGAGCATTATGTGAGAAGGAAGTGAGGAAACTTTGCAAAAGATCATTGGTGGCATGACATGGCTTAAAACATTTGAACTTCTGCTTATCAATTTGTAACTTGTGGCAAATGCATGCGTGCAATAACTCTAGCCAACAAGCACTTTGATAAGATTATTTTTGTGTACACAATGAGCTGGCATGAGCCTGTTTCAACTTTTCTATATAGCATTTCATTGCAGCATAGTGAAATTAAGGCAGAGGCGCCAAACTATTTATTTGCTTTTAGCCAACAACATAAGTTTTTTTGAGAGAGATAATTCTTGATTTAATATCGGAACTTGAACTTGTTCAACTGAGTATCCAGAATTCGATATTGCCGTGTGAAGATATAAAAACCATCGATAGATAGATTGTTCTTGATACCACGTAGCTGATGTAAAATCTCTATGTAACAATTAACAAGTAATGGATCGGAGCTTTTGTTTACATGGATTCTTGTCGAAGTTAAATATTAAAGATATCACATAGTGGATTCATTTGCCAATTTACCTTTTTCAAGCATGCGTGAGACCCGCCGAAGTTCAATGTTCCACGGATGGAATTTTGGATGGACCCACGTTCCCCATGTTTTCGCGTTGTAGTTTTGCGGGAAATTAGTTCTCTGGATTTGGTCCATTTTCCTTCCACGTTCAACCCTTATCTCTGTAACATTCAGTAATCAACTCACGTTCTCAACCTCAAATCCACGATTTGATAAAAATTGATTGAATTCTGTGATGAGTAGACTTTGGGTGCTCTCAGTTTTCATCACCAAACTTACTCCTCTATTTAGAAAAAAATACACCATCTATTTTGAGTGAGTTAGTGTCTGGAAAAAAAAACTGATTTTAGTTTCATGTTTAAATTGCTTCGTGTTTGATCTGCAATGACTGGAAGTATGCTTTTGTAATGTTTAGTTTTAGCTGTTGATCTGAATATGTTATTTGAATTGACCGACATGTTTAGATCTGCCCTTGCCCTTGTATATATGTATTACATCCACAACTTGTGGTGTGTGCTTACTACTTCATAGATATAGTAAGTGAGAACAATTATTTTTTGCAGATTTTTTTTTCCAACATTCGTACATATAGCAGATTTTAAGGTACTTCCATCCATATGTCCTTTCGCGTGTATGAAATATGACTCATTAGAATTGAGGGAAGAACGAAATAAAATTATGAAACGTGAAATTTTAACACGATTTAGATGGTAAAATTGTTCAATTTAACTGAAAGTAATGATATTGGTTGACATTTTTAAAATTGTAAAATCATAAGATTTTAAGATTTAAATCAAGATTTTAATAATCTTGCTCATAATTATGTGTTATATCCTCACGTTGTTTGAGGATAAAGCGTAAATAATCTTTGTAAGATTAAAACAATTATCTAATTTTAAACTAACTTTCAGAGTTAAATTAGTCTCAATTTTCACTCACAAAGGTTAAACTTTTAATTTATATAAGTTATAAATGGTCACCGATTGCATTCAAGTAAATTAATTTCAGTTGAAAAAGATAACAAAAATTATTCACTTCTTAAATTGAAAAAACATTAGATGTATAACAACCGGGAAATTCTCCTGCAAGGTTACATCAGAAAATAATACTAGTTAGCCCTATTATGCAATTTGAAAAGAAAGATGGGAATAGAGGAAGATGCTTTCATTTGGCGTTATTCCTGCCTCCCATTATCATCCTCCTATTGCACAAAACTCCAAGAAATAGAACATGAATGAAAGCTTAATAAGCATGGTAAGGCCAACTTGGTTCTATAATTTGGTTTCTTCCTCTTGGAATTAATCAAGTCAATTCAATGTCTCAATTATCGTTCTCCCTTTAATGGACACGCTCCTTTGACATTTTCGTTCTCCCTTCACCGAACTAATTAACTTGAGCCCACTAAAACACCTGTAAATCCCAATAAGTAAGATAACAAAACTAAGTGTTTAGATCAAATAATATACTTCAACCCACACATACACTAGGCTCCTTTGACATTGTTGACTCACAAATATATAAAAAAAAAAAAATTATATCGTCCTGATCATATTTAATAATATGGTCTAAGAATTTTATAGATCAACCATTGATTTCTTATTTTTATATATTTTTAAAAAACTAAAAATTAAAATCATTGATTAATAAGATTTTTATACAAGAATTTCTACACACATATATGCCTCTGCATTTCAATCAATAAAACCATATTTAGTCCTTGTAGATTCCTCACTCCTCATAACATAATTGTAGTTTTTTTTTTTCCTCTTTAGAAAAATTCCTGATATCCTAGATACTTCACGTGATGTATACTCAATTACTAGTATGATGGAAAATTTCACATCGAATTTATGTAAAAAAAAAATGAATAGAAGTGCGAGCACTTCTAGTGTATCGTGTGTGTGAAATAGAAATTAAAAGAATATTCCAATTTCTTCACCTAGACATCATAAATGTTCAAAACCGAGGCTAATTTATCTTTTATATAACGAATGGCGTATATCTCTAAGCCAGGTTTTGAAATTTTCTCTAGACATACAAAATAAATGTGTGAAAACTGCAACCTGTTTTCTATATGTTGTGTATATGTTGCCATGGTCATGAGAGATTGACTTTAATTCCTCCATGATATTGATATATGCATTTTCAGATCTCGTGGGTAGTGTGTAGCCCAAGGGTAGTGTGTAGCCCAAGTTAATTTGAGGTTCAAGCTCGTCTAACTTAAACAAATTTAAAATTCCATCCTAATTAAATTTTCCAGCAAAATATGATTGAAGCTAAAAAAAAAAAAGAAAAGTTAGATTGATACGGTTCGAGATAAACAACAGAAGTGGGAACAATTTGAGAGACGCCTTTTGCAGGAGAGTGAAGTCAATTCAATTTTGCTCGGTGGTTTGAGAGTCACTGACTGTAATAGTCATCCTTAAATGTTTTTATGATTTTTAAGCAATAAAACTTGCATGCACTTAACGAAAAGAAAAAAGGGCTTTTGCATCTTGAGCCTACTAAAATAGCCTATAAATCTAATAGACACAATAGCGAAATTAGGTGTATAGATCAAACAATATACTTCATCTCACAAACTCAAAGTATATGAGTTATCCAGTCACGTTTCTCCCTCAATCAATCTCAATAATAGGGAACTTAACAGTAAATTTGTTAAGTTAGTTAATGGCAGTTAGTTAGCTTATTTAACATGTGTTGTATTGTTAGCATTGCTTGCTATGCAAGCCACCCTTACTGTATATATACCAGAGGTTGCCATAACAATCTCATGTTAATGAAATCATTCATTTCACTCTCATTCTCTCTAGTTTTAGATTTCTGTTATGGTATCAGTTGGTATCCATCGCTTCTGCTCCTTTTGAGATAAAAATTATTATTTATATATTCATTTTTTAATTTTTTCTTCTTAAGAAAATCGAACACACAACTGCTTTACTTAATATCAAGGAAGATACTAATTGAAGTATTCATTCTTCTTTACTTAATACCGAGGGATACGCTAATTCAACTACAAATTCTGGACACTTGAGAGTACAAAAATTTTTGATAGAGGAAACTTAACAAAACAATGCAAAAGCCGAAAGCATAAAAATTGAGAGAAATCAAAGCGGGCCTAGTGGGCCACCATGCCACATATACGTAGCAATTTCTACAAAATGTTCCACTTCCATGCATGAAAAAAGCATATACACCGGAATATTCACTTGTGAATACATTAATTAATGGAAGCTATAACGCTCTTTCATTTTAGTTTGTCATGCTCTCTATATATAGGTTTCTACCATCAGCAAATATCTATCCCGCCATAGAATAATTAGTGTCATTGAAAATCATGTACTAAAACGCGTTCTAGGATAACAAAAAGCGGTATTTTAATTTGGAAAGACTGAAAACCTAGATCTATTTAATATTTGCAAGGATGTGAATTGAAGGGAATTATAATTTATAAACAAGAAGGATGAATGGGGCATCCATCCATGTCGTTACCTGGTCGGATATAATATTATTTATTTTCACGTATATTGGACCTGTGCTTTTCGTTCCTATTCCCTGGCCCAACCATCAAATCGTACAGAGTTCTTGTTAACATATATATTATATGAATAAAATTATTTATTCGTGCCGTATAACATCGCATTAGTAATTCATAGTGCAATATACAATATAGTTGTATATTTTAAGAGCTCCAACATTTTCTAATTAATTATTTAATTTGCACATAGGGGGTTTCTCTGAATGTGTACTGTGTATGTGGGCTTGTGAATGTCTGGTAAGTGAGCATAGGATACCAAAATGGGGATGAGGAAATATATATACATGTTATATAGATTGGAAGAGAAGCTCCAAATGCGTGAAGCCAAAAAAGCATTTGAATCCTGTAATATTATTATCATCAGTTTAATAATTCCTGTACATTAACGGATAAGAGAGTCAAACATATTTATTATACTAGAGTTTGATTTGAATGATAATACAGGTTAGTGTATAAAAATTAAACTCTATTATTATTATTATTATTATTATTATTATTATTATTATTATATTTTCCGCTAGTAAATTTAATAATGTTACCTCTTTTTCCAATCAAACTATAATGTAACCCCAAGACCGCGTCATACGGTTTCTGATAATACAATATTGTCAAACAGGTTGGTCCCTCCTCCCTTTCTTAATTTATCCTTATCTTATAATCTTTACTTGGTTTCATAGCTAATTTTCACCTAACTTCGGTTTAATTATCACCAATTCCACTACATGGTGAAAGCCCCTTGTAAGCTAGCTGATGACGCAATCTTAATCACTTCGTGTATTATTCAAACAATGTCCAGACATAGCAATGGTAAATTACACTGGTATGGAAGCTTGGCAAGCCGTTAATGGCACTGGCTCCTAATATACGGTATAAATATGGAGCAGTTGGGCTAGCTAGCTTGCTAGTACTCTATATATGTATACTAATAGGAGTAATTTAAAGATTATAGGGTCGTTATTGCTTAAAATGTTATATATATATATATATATATATATATATATATTGTTCACCTACATTAGATTTCATGTAGCAAAAAAAGGTAAAAATGTACCCAAAAAAACCTGCATTAGATTTCAGTATTAATTTCTTACCTTCCATGTGTGATGGCACAAGTCGATAGACCTCAGAAGCTAGCGATTTTTTACCCCCAAGAAGCAGAAGAATGTGCCACAATTATTAGATATAAAGTAGTAACTAGATTTAGAGTATCTATTTGAATTTGAATTTGAATTTAATCAGCAACATGCTAGTAGCACATGGAATGATGAAGAGTATGCATTAGCCAAACAAAACGAAAGGGAAAAAAAATATGAATGCACAGAACCACATGGGGTCAATGATTTATTTAGCCATCGTCGTATTGGCTTGTTGGTCATATCCAGTTATCATCAATTATGAGACTGCGACCGTAAGGTAAGATGTCTTTATCACTTAAGTAATCCTCAGATCTATCCTCAAGTATTAATGTCTAGGTGGAAACATTCCCTCCCTCTATGTATAAGTACTCTAGCTAGTAGAGCTTCTAAAATTAATAAAACGAAATTAAAATGAACGGCATGGAGTCATCAAGCTATCCCGAAATATCAATCGATCAGAGTTTATAAAAATAAACTTATGAAAACGATCATGGATACGTAAATTGATCAGTTGACGTAATTAATCTTAGTTAAATAAATAAATTAGAGCACTTGTTGAGAAATCTCATGGTTCTGCAACTGAGGTAAGAGCAGTAACAATGGAAACAGAGATAGAGGCAGAGACAGAGGGTATCACGGACGGGTCTATCACTTTGCATCGGGAAAAGAGAACCTGACCCCACACAGCACAGGACCGCTCTGCACTGCCAGTGTTTTGTGACCCCACACTTGCACTTTCTTCCTCTCTCTCTCTCTCTCTCTCATGTTACAGTTTCACTAGCGTCTCTGGGGGAGAGAGAGAGAGAGAGACGCTGACGTGTCCCCTGCCTTCTTCTGCTACAGTCTCTCGCATGCTATAAAAAGGAGCCCTCGCTGTAATTATGGTTTAATCATTCTATACCTCATAAAGTCTTATGAAAAGGTAAGTAACTTTTCTGTTACCTTGATTTCTTCCCCCGACCACCCTTTTTATTGCTACGCTAGTACTGGTACAACTTTTCAGCTCTCGCGATTACTAAATTGGTGTTAAACACTAGAATACTATTTCACATATGCTATGAAATTTACACGTTCACGTCAATAAATGTTTTGTTTGTGTATATGAATTTTGCTAAATACTTTCTCTCCATGTTAAATCTTATTAGTACATTAAAAAAATCTAAAAATGAAAGTATTTAAATATAAATTGCGTTTATATATATATATATATTATTTTTTTAATTTTTTTTAAAATGTGAAATTGACTGTTATTATAGATGCGGAGGAGTAAATTTTTATTAAAAAGTTAAAATGTTAAATGTTTCATTCATTTAAAAACATTGAAATCTTTAATTTATTTCACTTTAAGTCTTTTAACAAGTGTTTTTAAAACACTTATTACCTAAACTCATTTAATAAACAAATATGATGTATATTCTTTCATTTTGTGTCAATATTGTGTCAATTTATATTTTATTTTATTAAATAATTCAATAAAATGAGTCACATTTAAATTATATCATATATAAATGAGGTGTGAATTAACACGATGTCTTAAAAAAAATTCAAATAACAACTTTATAATATATGCACACTTTTATTTCCCTCTTCAAAATATAGTGATGATTTGCATCTTCTAACAGACATATAATTAACACTTTCATTCGCAAAAACTTGACTCTCTCATGAGATGAGAGAAAAAAAATACACGGTAAGCCACGTGATTTTGGAGGGTTAAATACTCCCATAATTAATATATATATATATATATATATATATATATATTTTATGGGAGATAATTTGTTTGTTGAATTTTTTTCCCTTGAATTTGACATGTGATTTGGCTTGATCAGCTAGTATTAAATGTGGACATTTTTTGTTTCATTTAAACGGTGTTTGGCACATTGTGGAAAAGTAACCTGCCATTAACCACAATCCTAATCCTAATAAGCATGTATATATACATACATACTAAAATAATGGGATCATATAGATCGTAATAAGTTGATTTTTTACATAACTTTTATCACGTGTAATCTCTTATTATTGCAAGTCATTCATATCATATGTTATTTAGATATCTTCGATTATGAATTAATAGTAAAACATTATATAGCAACAAGTTTCCATTATAAAAAAAATCAAATTAAGATTTGTTCCAATAAACTAAATTAACTTTCTTCACCTCTCCACAAGGTCTAATTTAAGGATTTAGCAAAACTCTTAATTTCAATTGATACTTTTGAAAAAAGCGCTACTTGAAAAAATTTCGGTTTTTGAAGCAAACACGGTTGGAGTTTGTGCTCAAGTGTCCTCTACTAATTAAGACATAAACCTCATTCACATTCAAATTTCTTGCTTACTAGACAAAAGGCAGCCCTCGAACTCTCACACACACACAGCACCACTTCAACAAATGTGCATTTGGTAATGTGTGTTAAGTTTGAGAAATTTTCTCGTCCTTTAGTCTATGTCTGTTTGCGTATGTGACTGTGAAAGAGAGAGAGAAGAGCGTGTGTGGTGGCCCATTAAAATCCACCACTAGCATTGAGGAAGCCAGTAAACAAGGGAGAGAAGGTCAGAAGGAAAGACTTGATACATATATTATCTATTCCCGTCTTATGGTTTCTACCTTCATATGTGTTGGAAGCTCCTGCTTTAGTATATATATTAATACTACTATATAGTTTTATTTTTCAGGAGTAGTCAAATATTTTTTGGATCGGTTCAAGTTTCGTCCATGGCTTCTCCTTGTCTTTTGGCCACGAAGTCTCTCTTGTAGAGAGAATTAACTTGGGTACCCTCCAAAAGAATTTAAGTCCCCTTTGGCTTTAGCTGCTCCAGAAAAAAAAAAAAAAAAACAAACTTTGTTTTCTTTCTTGCTTTGTACTCTCTGAAAACCTTCGCTTCTGCTAAACCATTGAAACTTCTCCTTTTCTTAGTATTCACATATAGTATCCAAAAATGATGCACGGTCATGACCCTTTTTCCCTATCCACTTGTATGGGAGGATTCTCCCAAGAGCAAAACATGAAGCCTAACCCTAAACCTAATCCTCCTTCATCCTCCAAGAAGAAGAGAAATCTACCAGGAACACCAGGTAATTAACAACAGTAATATATAGCTAACCAACAACATCAATCTTCTTTTATATTTCGACAGTATAGCATAGCATAGTATAGTATTGTATTGTTTGTTTTTTCTTTACTTCAAAATTTGGGATGTTACAGATCCAGATGCAGAGGTCATTGCCCTTTCGCCGAAGGCACTCATGGCTACCAACCGCTTCATATGCGAGATATGCAACAAGGGGTTTCAGAGGGACCAAAACCTCCAGCTCCACCGGAGGGGGCACAACCTCCCATGGAAGCTGAGGCAGAGGTCCAACAAGGAAGTAGTGAAGAAGAAGGTGTACATCTGTCCGGAGAAGACCTGCGTCCACCACGAACCGGGGAGGGCCCTGGGGGACCTCACCGGTATAAAGAAGCATTTCAGCAGGAAGCACGGCGAGAAGAAGTGGAAGTGCGAAAAGTGCTCCAAGAAGTACGCCGTCCAATCGGATTGGAAAGCTCACACCAAAACTTGTGGCACCAGAGAATATAAATGTGATTGTGGCACCCTCTTTTCCAGGTATATATATATATGTGTGTGTGTAATAATTCTTTATTCTCCTAATAATCAACCTGAAAATCTTCATAATTCAAGATTTTACATATACTTTGAATCTCAAGCATTTTTAGGCACGCTTCTAAGATTTAGCATTCTTTTATGATGGAATGATATATGGTTAATTCTTCCTACACAAATTTTGTGTTATCCCATATCACATATCAATGGATACGGTTAATTAATTAATTGTCTTGATATGAGAATATACTAAACTTATCAAGCGGCAGATGAAATGAACGGATTACGTGCAATTTCTGTTAATGTGTTGCGGATGAAATAATAAATGCTTATTTATTCATGTGATTTTATTTTATATTTTTTTGAATTTTGGTGTTACATTGATTGAATTAATGCGTCTTAAGAGAGAAGTGTTGGTTACATTCTTTGCCTTTATTGGCTATTGCACACAGGAAGGACAGCTTTATTACTCACAGGGCATTCTGCGATGCATTGGCTGAAGAGAGCGCGAGGGTCACCCCAGGCTCCACGTCAGCAAGCTTCAAGAGCGAAGAGGGAACACATGGAGTTGTTAATCCTGAACATTTTGGTCCACATGGCTTCCATCAAGATTATTTCAACAACGGAATGAGGCCCAATTTGGCAGTGTGGTTGAACCAGCAGGATGTGAGGCACATGGATCAAGCCAGTACCAGTACTAGTAACGGATTAATTGGCTCTTGTTCAATTCTGCCTCATTTTGGAATGCCTGCTCCCAATTCCAAGCCGGTCACTCCGATGTCAGCAACTGCTCTTCTTCAGAAGGCAGCGCAGATTGGTTCCACCAGATCATCAACCGCTTTCAGCGCCACTTTTGGAGTCATGACGTCATCGTCTTCCAATGTTCAAACTACTACTAGTACTAGCACCCAACTCGTCAATAACAACGATGCTGCCATTAATAATAATAACAACCAAAACGGATTCCACAATATGAAGCAACCTTTAGAGAGTTTTGGTGCGCATCATCCCATATCACACGGTTTTGATGATCAGTTTGTCACAAGAATTACCGGTGCGGAACATGATTTGACCAGAGATTTTCTAGGCGTGACCAGAGGAGGGCCTCCGTTTCTGCCCCAAGAGCTGGCCAAGTTTGCTTCCATGGGCTCCTCAATGGGTCTGGCCCAATTTACTGCGGCCCATCATCAATGCAATTAGTCCTTTATTAGTAAGTTCATGATGAAGTGAAGGCTTACTGCGGGGAACCATAAAAATGCTACTTTTTTACGTATAAAAAACTCTGCGCACTATTATTTTTACACACATCAATCAATGTGTCATAATGAATCTCGTGATGTATGTAAAAAAATTGACAAAGTGTTATACATTTTTACACGTTCAAAGAGATAGCACTTTGGTGTATGTTGTCAGCGGTTCGGAGGGTAATGGGGGACCCACTGCATGTTTGAGATATATGGCTCAAGGACACACAGCTAACTCCCCGAGCTCTGCATGTTCTCCTAGTAATAGTATAGTCATAGTCCTAGTAGTTGTTGATTGTTGTTGGCGTGTCTTTCTGGCTGCACCTTTTTGTCGTTTTCGGCTTCTCCCTCTTCCTTGAGAGAAGAGGAACAAGGTAGTATAAAATAATGAAAGAAATCAACTAGAAAGACGTAATTCGAATCCCAGAAAAAACCACGTTACCAGTAATCTTATAACTATTGTTGACCGTCGGTCAAAACCCGGTTCCTCGTCAACCATGGATATATATATATAAAATTATAATATCAGTGTTATATGTAAAAAAATATATGTATTAATTATTTATTAAATATTATAGATGTGTGAACAAATATTTCATATACAGATAGATAAATATTATAAAATTAATGAACAAATACTTTCAACTTATTTAATGCCAAAAAATAACTGCAACACCTTCTCTCCTACTCTAGCTCACACTTTGAAAACTCGTGCATTCACGCTCTCTCATAAACAAATGTTACAAAATTAATGAACAAATATTAAAGAACAACTAAACAAACATTATGAAACACTGAATAAAATGAAATCTCACACAAACTAAATAGCAAAGTGTTTGCGAGTAATTCGTATAGGAAATGAAGTTACTTGAACACGAATAAAGGATGAGAAAGCTGCATTGACGGAAGCTCCAATGCCTAGACAGAAGCTCCAAGCGGGTTCCTCGCTTAGAGAAAGTGTGGCAGCGAGGTGTATCTACAAAGACACTTCAACGCCTAAGTAAGTACAAGTATTAGGTAAGTTCTCTAGGAAGAGAATGAGTAATACCTGGTGACATGAGGTCATGTATCTTATATATGAGCTAAGATGTTAAGATAGAGATAAAGCAAGGGGACTTCGCCTAATCGCTACCCAGTGTATCTTTCCCCGATTATCTAAGAGTTAGTTGCAAATTGGGGGAGGAGAAGTCGCGGTTATCTCCTTTAGCTTTGCTGGGCTGGATCAGAAGCGGAGTCTTGGGTTTGCTACCTTCTCCTTCTCTAGGAGTCATGAAGCTTTCTCTCTCTTTGGACTGGTGTGACCAAGTGAGGAGAGCTTCTTCTATTCTTTAGTGGGCTGAGAGCTCGTTGAGCCTTTTGGGAAATGTGACATTCTCTCCCTCCTTAGAGAATTAGAGATCCTCAGGCCCCCGATCTTTAGTTCGTAACACAAAGGTACTCTCTTTCCTACTCCCTCACTCACTCTCTCATAAACAAACATTAATTATAACGTTATAAAATAAACGTTACAAACTCATAAATAAACATTACACCACACATGAACAAACATTACACCACACAAAAATAAATAAATAAATAAACATCACACCAAATACAAATGAATAAATAAGCAAACATCACAACAAAAATAAACAAACATTACACCGTAAAAAAATTCACAAAATTTATAGAACAACATGGATAAAAAAAAGGATGTCTTCGTTTATATTTTTCATAAAGTCTTAAGAGATAAAAAAATGAAGACAAACACCAAAAACTGACAAAAACGAATAAACAAGAAACGAAAAAAAGGAACAAGAAAAGAGAATATGAAAAGGAAGAAAATGATATAATGAAAAAAATAACAGTTATAGGTGAAATAATTGAACAAAAATGAGAAGAGAGTGCGTGAATGAAGTAAAAAAAAAAGGAGAGGAGAAGAACGTGAGTGATAGAGAGTCGGTGAATGAGAGAAAAAAATTAATATTTAATGTTACTAAACACTTAATAAATATTTTTTTTTAGTGTACACAAATCATTCACCTTATTCTAAAGGTTATTTTTTAAGGCATTGTTTGAACCTGACTCTTATTGGTGAAAAGGGTTTACCAATGTGTAATGTTGATAATGGTAATAATTCATGGGGAAATTTAAGATCAGGAGATAAGGCCTCATTTATGCGTCTCTTGGTCGCCTTTCCAGCTCTTTCCCGTCCACTTCTTTTTCATTTTTTATAAAAAAAATAGTTTAAGATATTATTTAATTGACATTAAAATAAAAAAATAGAATATATAAATAAAATTAATCTTAAAAAATTAGTATTATAATAATTAAGTGTTATTAAAAATATGAGAAATAATAATAATAAATTTATAAAAAATATATTTAATATTTTTTTAATCCAATTAAGTGACAAATAATCTTGAACGAATATTTGTTTAAGAAATGACAACAAAAAGTGTACGGAGGGAGTAGATATTAATCAAGTGCTACATACCACTAATTGTTTAATAAGTAACCACTACTTGAGAGTGGATCCTCTAAAATGACATTATTGTCATGTGAAGTTAAATACAATTTTTTTTCTCATCAATATAATTATTATTTATGTCATATATAAATTTTATATTCTTGATTAATGGTAAAAAGATTATACTTAATTTAATTTTAAATAAAAATAATTTTATTTGAAAGTATCCATTTGCCCGCAATCTAGTGACTAGCTATAGGTTGGCTTTCAGATAGACCTTAGCTGCTGAGCACATTAAACAGTAAAAGTTCCATTTGAACCGTTCGATTTGTCAAATGCTAACATTATATTCATAAATTATATCAATCCTCCGGTACAATAGCCACTTGCAATCCATGATCCTAGCTAGCAGCAATTAGAATAGTAACTATATAAAAATACATAATATTCTTTATCATATTCTTTTTTGTTGTTCCATTTCTTGTCCTTTCATAACATATATCAAATTTTTATGAGTGTGAATATTGAGTGTCTAAAATTTTGTAATGTACAAACAATATTACTCGTAAAAATATTAATGGCCTTAACCATTTAATATGCGTTTGAAAACCACGGTAAATTTTCATGTAAAACTTAGAATCATTAGCATATACCAATTATTATTTTTTTTCACTTTTTTTACACTGTTAGGAAAATAGTAAAAGAAAGAATATGTATTGAAAATTTTCTTTAATTATTTTTTTCTCTAAAAAGGTGTATACCAATTATGTAATATAAAGGATGTATAAATGGCGCATAAATATAGTTATCCTCACGGTTGACGTTGGCTAGGTTATAATATTTTGAATTACTACGTCAAATGTGAAAATTATTTTTTTTGTGATGTCAAATGTGAAGATTATGTACCTTTTATGCATTTCCCATTTTATTAAGCTACTAAATTATTTTCCCTATGAACTGAGATACTTTTCCTCTCTAGAGTAATATACATAGCGTGCATATATGATATCAAATTAATTAATAATATAATTTGCAGCCTCACCCTCGTGGTCCTACCGTTGTACTGTAGGGCCTTGTCCCAATGGCACAGGTGCCCCGCAACCATTGCAAAATACTGTTTTTGACTTTGCAATTTCATTACTAAGAAAAAAAATTAACGGTAAAAGAAAATTAAGAAGGCTTTTATGCAACATGCATGGTGGAATTGAAAACGAAATAGCAATGGTTAGAGTTACGACATAGGAGATAGTTTGCATGTCCACTTTTCAATTGGTGGTGTAAATAGAGGGTAACCACTCCTAATTAGCTAGCTAGGACGCAGTAATGTATGAACATGCATGTACAAAAGGAGAGTCCCTAACCCAAAAGAAAGACATAGCCTTTTTTAATTGACTAATGAGATTTCAACCTTTTATGGATACTTGTTGTCACGACCAGCATTTTGAGACCTGAGTGGGGCATGTCAATTTCTTTAGTGTTTGATTGAACTCTTTTGTTCGCTAATGTTTTTCTACCCATGTAAAAGACTTATTCTCTATATATTTTAAAAAATAAGGATGAAACTTACCAAACAAACACTAAAAAAGAGGTATTTTATTTTAGAATACCTCATGTTTTGCTTTGTGTTGTTGGTGTTGGTCTCAAACTGAGTATAAAAGATTTAAAGTTGATGTTCCAAACCAACATAACACTCATGAGATTGGCAAAAATTAATCTCAGTGTAATTCATATAACAATTCACAAGTACTTACACAATAACTTGGTTATTGGGTCAGACCCATATTAATGAGACCATTAAATAATTTTTTTGGGTCAGTGAGATTTTCAAATTCAGCATATGATCTATTTAAAATTTAGAGAAATTGTTAATGATTTTTCACCTTCGGTATCATTTTTGGGTGATTGTGTGAGATTTCACTCAAGTTTAAGGTTATAGGGTCCTGATTATCCATACGAAAGTGATATATTATATATGCATATAAAGTGGATCCTGTGATAACCATAAATGCAAATTTATATATTGCTTTGATGAAAGATCAATGCTTTATTATGTGTCTGAGGTGTGAGATTTCATCATGGAATTAGGAAAATATTGCAGAAAAAATAACAAGAGGCAAAGAAGGATAACAACATAGATTTTTGTATTAATAAAGGTTGTGATTTAATACAATGAAAAATGCTTATAAATATGCTAAGAAACAGAATTAGAACATAAATATAAAATCAACCAAAATCAAAAGTCATCAAACTAAATAAACATATAAATCAGAGATATTATAATGTTCTTAACACCCTCCTCGAGCTTTAAGCTTGTCACAGTGGTTGGGTGAACCAGAAGCAGCAACAGAGAATTTTGTATGGAAACAAAGGTTTGCACGGAAATAGGAGGGTTGGACAAAACCAGCGGGCTAGGCATAATCAGCAAAAGACAACATTGACAGGCAACCATTTGAGGCAAGGTGAAGACAACAAAGCCAACGACTGCACGGAGGCAGCAAAGGCAACGACTGTGTGGAGGTAGCAAATGCGGCAACAAGTCTAGAAGGTCGGGAAGGCAGCAACAAAAAATGCAGATTGGAGAGTTTTACGAAAAACCAAAAAAGAGTTTTGTGAAAAGTGAAGAGCCTAAGCTCTAAAGCAACGAAAGCCAAAAGATGGCTCACGGAGGGTGCCATGACTCTGATATCATGTAAGATTTTATGATGAAATCAAAAAAATATTGTGAAGAAAATAACAAGAGGCAGAGAAGGATAACAACATAGATTTTTATATTAGTGAAGGTTGTGAGTTGATAAAATGAGAAGTGCCTATAAATAGACTAAAACAGAATCAGAACATAAATATAAAATCATCTTAAATCAGAAATAATTAAACTAAATAAACATTAGATCAATTTAAAATAAATCAGAAATATGGTAATATTTTTAACACGAGGGAAGTGGATGTTAACTACTATCACCAAGTCATATTACCCCTTTCTAAGTGGTTGCAAGATGGTTACATAAGGTTAAGCTCATAGGATTGTATTCCTAGTTATGCATATGGAAATGACAATTTGCTATGAAGTGTTTACACTTGTTTGAAGAGTATTTATTGAATCAAGCGGGAGAAGAAGTATATTGATTAAAGATGTGCTTTAATTAATTAAGGTCATTTATTCTAACTAACTAAAAGCAAAAAAGAGAGGGGTTAGATTTCAAAAAGCCAACTCCTCGAGTCTTTTTGTCTTAACCTTGTAATCATTCTTTTATTTTTTTTAATGACAATCAAGGTGAATGTATTGTTCTCCATCTAATTCTACAATTTACATTATCTATAGTCAAGTCGATACTTGACTATGAAGAAGTTGTTATTATTAGAATATATAGTTGAAGTAATTAGTTTAGCTGATTAGCTAATGGTTAGTGGTTATCATGAGCCTATATATAGACCTACACTACTTGTGGTTTGTAACCTTTCTCATTATCTCAATTTCATTTTATCAAATTCAGTTTCAATTCTCTCTTATCTCTCTTTGGTACCATGGATTTCAACATGGTATCAGAGCCTTGGCATCCGCCTTGAACATTCCGCTGCACTGATTTCCTTTTTTTGTTTTTTTTCATTTTCCCGCTTCCCAAACACATTTTCTTTGGATTCTTTCCCTTTCTTTCTTTATTTTTTTCAGAAAATCAAAAGAATCAAAACATTTTCTTCCAGTTTCTTTTGTTTTCTTTCATTTTCTTTTATTTTCCCGATTTTCTCCCTTGGCTTCAGAAAAGGAAAAGCAAAATCTATCTCTTTGTTTCACTTCGTTTCAGTTTTCCCCTTTCTTTTGAGAGGAAAAAAAAATCTCTCTACAGTTCTTCATTGACGGTGATGCAGATCTAGTATCTGCAACAAGGTGATGCAGCACTTCTGCCTGTTGAGCTCGGTGAGGTTGTTGACCGCATCCTCCGTTCACGCGATTCTGACGCGATTCTCCGGCTTGTTCTTGGCGACGGAATCGGGGCTGAGATCGGCGTCGAGCTGTCGGATGAAGTCATCGGAGTTGTAGGCATGCGTGCTCGTGGTTTTTGCTCCGATTCAGGATCTGATTTGGTTTCATCTTCTTGCTTCAAATCTGCGCCATCTCTGCTTCATCCATTACTTGCTGGCATGCTTGAGTCCGCATCATGAAGCGCTTGTGGAGAAGAGACTTTGAGAAGACGAGACGAGACTCTGGCTATGCGAGATAGAGAAAAGCGCACTGCGCCCCCACAAGTCCACGAAGATTTGTGCAGCAGCCTGTGCGCGGCGAAGATGGTGCCGACGCGTAAGAGGAACAGCTTTCACGCTCCCGCTGTCTGCGCCGCCTCCACGACTGTGGATTCCACTTTACTATCGCTTCTTGCTGAATTGACGATGATTTTTCCGTTCTCTGTAACGAGGTGTAGCGATTTGAGGTTCGATTTCATTTTTTTTCAGGTCCGCATGGTTCCCGTTTCCAAATGTGGTTTATGCCATTGTTGTTGTTGTCGCTGCTGAGTTTCTGCGAGAGCTTCTCGTAGAGAGGCTTCACTTTCTTCAAGCACTTCTTGATTACCTCTCTTGCGGTGGCGCTCATTCAGTTCACGGAGGAAGCAGGCACGTGCGGGTGCTCCGCCTCACGTGCTTTGTTGCTGTTGGTGGTTTCTGAAGGCTTATCGCCGCCATAATTGATCTGTACCTGCTTTTGTATGTGATGGCCGACGGCTATGGTTTACCGGACTTGAGTTCATTTCTAGCTCATCTTCAGATTTTTTGCTTTCTTGAAGTGGTGACCTTGCTGCAATATTTGTGTTTCGTCTCTGTGATTCTTGTTCTTCATTATTCAGATTTGATTTCATCTTCTTGATTGACTTAGTTCAGATATGAGGTCCTTGATGATGGAGTTTCTTACTTCTTGTTGACGATGCACACAAGGTGTTTGACGGATTGCCTTTTCTTGATAAGGAGGTAACATTTCCTTTGTATGGACGTCCACTTACTGAGTTTTGGATCCGTCTATATTGCTGCCTGTTTGTGCAAATGTCTTATGAAGAACACTGCTGGTTTGGCTGAGTTTTAATTCTAGTCTTCTTGGAGCCTTAGATTTATTACTGCTAGTTTGGCTGTTAAAATTTTAGTATGACATTTTCTGTCACAAGTTTCTGCTTTGTTAGCATACAAATTTCTATTTTGTTAGACTTGTGCGGCTTTGATTCAGATTAATGTGTGACATGGCCAAGCATTGGTCCATATTCTGTTAGCCTTATGGCTTTATATTTGCTCTTATCTTGGGTGGTTAAGCGTCCAATTTCAGCTTCTGCACTTGATAATTGAGCTTTGTTTGTTTCTGTCGAGTGGGTGATTAAGCTTTTGATGTGATGGGACCATTTACTTTTGTCATCTGTTTGCTTATGATGGCATTTGATATTGTTCCCGTGTTAGGACCATTTGCAACCGGTGTCATTGAGACGTTGGAGGAAGATCAAAGGGGCTTCAGTGAAGGTCGAAGACTTCCAGGAACTAGGAACTTCGGTAGTTGCTGCTATTTTCAATCATTTTCTTAACATTGTGCTGATCTTAGTTTTTTTTTTTTTTGTATCATTGTTTCCAAGCTGGAAATGTTGGTGTACATTTTCCAGCTTGCAAGGGGTTATTAGAATATATAGTTGAAGTAATTAGTTTAGCTAATTAGCTAATGGTTAGTGGTTATCATGAGCATATATATAGGCCTACACTACTTGTAGTTTGTAACCTTTCTCATTCTCTCAATTTCATTTTAGCAAATTCAGTTTCAATTCTCTCTTCTCTCTTTTTGGTACCATGGATTTCAACAATTATCTATAGTTTGCCAAAAAAAGAAGAATGAAAACTTCGAAAAAACAAAAGTGAGGTATGTATTTTAGAATAGCTTTAATTCCGCATGTAATTTAATTGGCTGGTATGCAAGTTTTGAACTAATGACATAAGAATCAGAGATGATTTTAAGAACCTATGTCAATACAGAAAGAGAAATGTTACACGTATTACTCATTAGTTAAGAAATACAATGCTGAATCATTAAACTCTTTCATTTACTAATATTTTTCTATCCAATGAAACACTTGTTCTCTATATTTATTTTTTTAAAAAAAGAATAAACTTATAAAACCAGAAGAAACAAAAAAGAGGTATTTTCGAATACCTCAATATGATGTTGAATATCTATAACATTTTTTCCATCTTGTCTCGAACTAAGGACATACAATTTAAAATTGAAATTCTATATCATCATGTCACTTAAAAAATTAACAAAAATTAAATCTCAAAGCAATACGCATATAATAATCCCATAATCACTAGCCCAATTGGTCGGGTTTCATTGATGATGGGTTGTAGAGAATTGGGCCAGGCCCATTGATGAGTCCATGGAAGCAAACTTTGCCAGGTCTTAGGGCCAGGAACGGAGCTCCTTTGCCTCGATGAAAAGTTCTTTGACGAAGTTGATGAAAATTTACACATAAATAATTGATTATAATCACAACATGTAATCAAAACACAATTCAATACCTATAATAATTGGGTCTAAGAAAGAAGAAGCACATACTAGGTTTTGGTGTGAAGCTCCAAGAGAGAGATGAGAAGAGCTGAGAGAATGAGAGACCAACAGAGGTCTCTGGAGAGAAGGAAAATTCTTCCATGCCCTTTTAGTGGATGGAGAGCTTCAATGGGGCCACAACCCCTTTTATAGGGTTAGGAGAAAAATCTCTCTTTGTGTCAAATCACCCAAGGTTCATACACAATGTCTATAAAAATAATAATAAGAATAATAACACTCACTAATGAGCAGATATTGACAACAATAAGTCTAACAACAATAGTTATCACAACAAAAATTAGGCTCAAGCATTTGTAGTGATGAATCCAAAAAATTTAGGCTGAGGGGACAAGTTACGTAAGCATAACAAGAAATTTAACATACTTAATTGCATTTAGACATTAAAAATATATTAAATAATATAATTATTATAAAATCACTTTATATTCTCTTGTCATTTTTATATTTTGAAAATATTAAATAATATTTTCATATTTTTTTTTATATTTATATTATCAAACAACCATTTAACCATCTATCTCCTATATGATTATGAAGTTGATTTTGTAAGATATTCATAGCAAAAAGAAAGTTCTTTCAACACGACCAAAGCTAACTTAAAAAAAAAAATACTAATAGATAAATAATATAATCTTCTAGTCTCAATCAACTTCTGAGGACGACTATCAATCTCATTTACATTTAAAATTTTATCATCAAAATATTTAATAGTAATTCGCAACTTAACTATCAAGTCTAGTAACAAAAAACAAGTAAAAGAAAATTCAGATGAGTAAAATTTAATATGATGTTCATCTAGTTTAATGAGTGTATGCATTAAATTTTTTTTAAAAAAAAACGGTTTTTTGTCATTTCAATAATTTTTTTATTTTAATGTTGAATGAAGTTAAATCAACTAGTAGTGGAAGCAAAATTATCTACTACTAATATATTAGTAAATAAAATTGTAAATATTAGCGGGGGATATGTGCCCCGCACACTAACATATGTGGATCCGTCCCTCAACATTAGCCTACCCACAATGTCCAATTGGTGGTGTAAATAAGGGTAAGCAGTCCCAATTAGCTAGCTAGGACGCAGAATAGTGATATACCATGGAACATGCACAATACATATATATATGTGTGTGTGTGTGTGTGTGTGTGTGTGTGTGACGCTTTATTTGATGGACGTGAGATAGTTAAATATATGTATAAATAAAACTATTAAAAAAAAAAAGGACAAAAGAGAGGTATTTTGAAATACCTCATTTTTCTCTTCCATCTCTCTTCTTCTCTCTCTCAATGCTAGCTTCGAACCGAGGTCGCAAGGGTCAGAGTTTCAGCTCCACACCATCAAGCTACTCGGGAAACCGGCGTCGTACGTTGTATACTTTACTAATTTATATATGTTTCATTTCAGACAGCAGGCATAACCATGAACCAGAGTAATACGTAGTTTGATCACGTGATTTAATTGTAGTTTTATTATTAATTAATATTATAAAGAAGAAGTATAGAAACATTCACCGTAGATCTTAATGGGAGCTTAATATAAAATATTATTCTAAGATGATTTATAATCTTTCTGAAGATGCTTCTTGAACATCACATTTGGTTAATGCAAAGTTGAGAGTTCTTATTCACTAATTAAGTATAATGGTACATTGATTAAATTTCATGAGTAAGTGGTGCCTTATTTAATGGATGTGAGGTAGTTAAATATATGCATATTAAAATATTTGAATTTTTATATCTCTACATTTTAAAAGTGAGAAAGAAAAGGACAAAAAGAGAGGTATTTTAAAATACCTCATTTTTCTCCTCCATCTCACTTCTCTCTCTCAATGCTAGCTCCGAACCGAGGTCGCAAGGGTCAAAGTGTCAGCTCCACACCACACCGTCAAGCTTCTCGGGAACCCGGCGTTGTATGGTTCCAAAAGAATTAAATTAAATCGTATCTTATCACGAAAGTGGGCTGCTGACCAACAGTTATGGGTTTGAATCAGAACTTGGTAAAGCCTCAAATGTAGCCCAAACAAAACTCAATTCGACCGATCATACTGTTCAGCCAAAAAATAAAAGAGAGGTACTTTGTAATACCTTAGGTGTTTCTTTTTTAATTATTTCAACATCATCATGATGACATAGATTGACGGCATGTGCCAGGTTAGAACCTGGACACCAATGGTTGGAGTTTGATTCCCACAACAACATGGCCACTAGGAATCTGGCAACAATAGTACCTAAAGATTGATATTTAACTTTCACTTTCGGCTTTTAACTCATTTACAACTTCTTGCACAATTGGGCTCTTGAGTACAAGTCCTGCCCATCATATATGAGGCTCAACATCGTGAGTTTATGGGCTTGGATGGATAGGATGCGCCCTGGTGGTTATGGTAAAACAAAGATCAACCCTCAATGTAGCCTAAACAAAAGACGATTGTTATCGTTCACCCTTATATTTTGGGTGAATCACTCACCTTGTTAAAAAGGCGTGGTTCATGATACACCCTTTATTTCTTTAACCATTTTTACCCTTTCTTTCTCTCTACCCTTCCTCCATTCACTCTCTCTCCCTCCTTTCTTCTTTATCGCTAACCACCTCCACTCTTTCCTCTTCTCCTTAGTGCCGCCTATTAGATCCCTCAGCCCTCCCTCTCCACCTCCTCCCTTCCTCCTGTCAATCATCACTACCTTCCTTATATCCACCGCAACCTCCTCTCTAGCGGCCGCCACCCTCAAACTCGAGACTTGCCGCCCTTCCTCTCCACATCTTCTCTTCCTCCTGTCAGCCATCACAACCTTCCCTAGCCATCACTGACAAAACTCATGTCCACCACAACCTCTTCTCAAGTCGTTGTCACCCGCAACCTCCTGTTAGTTCTCGGTTTGGTTATACCTTCATATATGAAATTTTTGTGCTTCATATTTGGGGTTTTGTGTTTTAGATCTTGTATTTTTTTTGTCCCCTTTCTTCTTGCTCTAGATACGGGATTTATTTGAGAATTAAAAATATTTATCTACTAATATTTAGTGTAGTTAATGATGAAAATTGGTGAAGGTTTTGGATTTTGGGTTGTGTTGAGGTTGGTGAATGAAGGGGATTTTTAGTGTTAATGTTGATTAATGTGAAACATAAATCTTGTTATGATTGTTGTTGATTTGCGATGGGAGACAAATTTGGATCTGAATTTTTGTTGATGGTGGTGGTTGTTTCGGTGGAGGTGGTTTTTTTTGTTTTGGATAAAGGGTCAAGTAAGAAGAGGGTGTTTCAGGGAGGTGATGGCGTGGTGGGCTGAAGACCAGTGCAGCAATGGTGTGACACTGGTGAATGGTGGTGGTGAGGTGGAAAAAATTTAGAGATATGTAAGAACAAAATTAGGAATGCATTTAGCCACATTTAGACAATGAGGCTAAATACAAATATTCTACCCATAGTCTAAAATGAATGGTTCACTCAAAATATAAGGGTGAATGGTAGCAATCGCCCAAACAAAATGCAATGCGCTCATTCAACCAATAATGTTTCTTTTCATGGTGATTCTCTATGTATTTTGTCTACAGTTTTCGCTAGATTATTTTCTTGTGATGATTTTGGGGAGAAGATCTGGTTTAATATATAGTATTTTTACTTGTTAAAATATTAGATTAAATATCACGTAATCCAGTCAACGAGTTATAACTCAATTGATGTTAGAGATCTTAAGTAATTATTACAATTAAAATTGCTATTTATTTAATGGAAATGACTTCTTTAAAGTGTATTTTAAACTTTAGAGATTAAAATACATACATGAATAATAGTGATTACATGAATAAAAGAATAATGACAATTTTTTTAAAATTAAAATTACTTAAAAATAAGTATGTGCATTTATTATCACAATTGATTACATTTTAATGTTTATGATATATGTACTTTAACTTCTAAAGTGCAAATTGCACTTTAGAAGAGCCTAATCCTTATTTGATTGATTTTCTTTTATAATTCATAAAATTTAAAGAGATCAATATCATAACTTTAAGATTTAGTCAAATATCTCATTAAATTAAATTATTTATTATTTTAAAATCGTAATTAAATTGTGACCATTAAAATAATGGGTTACCAATACTTGAATATTTAAAACTTGAGTATGGAAAGAAGGACTTTGATTTAAGGGTTAATTAAGTTTTTAGACGTTTGATAATTTGATTTTAGTCATTTAGTGAAATTTTTAGTCTCTGTAAAATTTTGAAGTTTGGTTTTGATCCCTGTAGATCCCTGTAATTAAATTGTGACCATTAAAATAATGGGTTACCAATACTTGAATATTTAAAACTTGAGTATGGAAAGAAGGACTTTGATTTAAGGGTTAATTAAGTTTTTAGACCTTGTAATGTTTGATAATTTGATTTTAGTCATTTAGTGAAATTTTTAGTCTCTGCAAAATTTTGAAGTTTGGTTTTGATCCCTATAGATGGCTGGAGTTGACAATAATGGGGTAACCGTTGATGTTATAGGGCTAAAACCTTAATTAATCATTGATTTAATTTAAATTTAAATCATGGGTTATTAAGAGTTAAAAAATTGGAAAAGACGACTGGGCATTAAAGAGAGGAAGAAGCCACGTGGCAGATTCTTATTAGGCAATGCTTTGCCCAGGTGGTTAGAAAAGAGAGAAGGAGTTGGCCTAAATCTGACGTGTGAATCTTTGATTGGTGGAAACTACGTGGGATGACATGTAGAACGTTGTTCCCTAAGTCGCAAACTCTAACCCATTCTATCCTTTTTATTTATGAAAAAAATCAAAATTGAAAAATTAAATAGGGATGCGCCTGCTTGAGGTGAAAGGAGGTGATTGATTGATTCTGTTGAACACAGTGCCTTTCGATACTTGGATTTGTTCTTTCCGCTGCGATATGTTTATGTGATTTGCGAGTCACAGAATACAGAGAGGAACGTTCCAATGATTAATCTTATAGGGTTCTCGCTGCTGCACAAGGATTCGGTGGGGTGCAGGGGATTGCTTTACGCGCTCTTCATACTCAATTTCGTTTTGGTTTGCCAACTCATTCTCCTTCAGCCTCTCGTTTCTGCTTCAGGTTACACTCTGATCTCTCTCTCTAACCATTGATTTCTTTTTCTTGGTGTCCTTCGCATTGTAATTTAATGTTCCTTTTTCAATTCCCCCCTTTTTAAATTTCATAACTTCAATGCTTGGATCGAACTTTGATGCGTGGGTCCTTTTTTTTTTTACTGTCATGGTTTTGCACCTCGAAGAACTCGTTTATGTGCGTGGAGCTGATCCCTTAACAGCAGTAACCAAAAAAAATTGTCTTTAGCAGTGGAATAGTCAAATTGCTAATGCAGGATTGAGTTTTGTAAAGAAAATAAATAGTTGTCAAAAGTAAAATAAAATGAAGAAAGAAAAGGAGTGCATTTGATGCAGTTGAGTTATTATACTGATTATTCAACAAAACCAGCCTCTGATGCTGCTATGTCATTGGATTTAATTTTTACAGAAAGATATCTTACATAACCACCATAGCCCAACTGATTTCACGGTCACTACATGTTTTTCAAACTGCCCTAGCAAAGGCCAAGCTCTGTGTGTGGCCCTATTAATGTCATAGTAGCTAGATACGTTCATGTCATAAGTCAAAGCAGTTTCTTTCTGATATGCTTTTTATTATTGGTCATCAGTCCAGATTTGTTATATCGATTCATTTATCAGCAAACTAGAAAATGTTAAGCATATACATAATGATTCATCGATCAAAACATTGTATTTTGTTGATATTTATTATAATATGAGTTCATAAAATAGAGGATGGAAGGTTGAACTGAATCTTTTTTCCATACATCTTTTATTTCACCATAGCTAGAAAGTGAAAGTATGTTGTGATATATGGTAGTTTGCTTCACCATTTTTTTTAATTGTAACGAGGAAACCACATTTCTCTGTTAGGGTTGATTAAATAGAATTTAGGTGCACAATCCCACTGGAAAACGTTATTCCTAGCTTTTCTACACCTCTAAATGTTATGTAATGGTTTGATGTCCAATTGCCCTGTTTCCTGAATAGTATTTGCTTTGTTTTTTGGATGTTGTTACTGATCAGGTGGAAAACCTGGAGACTCTGCTGAGTTGTTTGAAAGGGTATCAGAAAGTATAAAAGTGAAGCATTATACTGAAGCACTTAATGACCTAAATGCTGCAATAGAAGCAGATCCAAATCTTTCAGAAGCATACCTTTTCCGTGCATCAGTTCTTCGTCAGTTATGCAGGTGTGGTTGGTTTGGAAGTATTTAGTCCTCTCCCCTTTACCCAATGTTTTTAAATCTTATATATATATGTGTGTGTGTGTCTGTGTGTGTATGTATGTATGTATGTATGTATGTATGTATATTGTAATGAGGATCTCTTGTATTTTGGTTTTCATGTTCTGTTTCCTAAGAGCAAGTGATACCGTCAAAAACCAAGATAATATGATGCTTATTAATGTGTATTTCCTCTTGAGCATCTCTGTGTTCGCACACCTTTTCCCCCCTTTTTTGCGGTGTCGGTGTGGGGCAATGTATTCCAAGCCTACAAAAAGTTTCTGAATTCCCTGGTTTTGGAGATTCTATTGGTTTCTGAAAGTAGCCATCATGCCACTCTGTCTCTTTTCAGTCCTTACCTCCCCTCCCATCCTCCCAAGTCTCTAAACTCCTAATTGGAAAGTTAATATCATTCAGGTGATTTTTGGCTATGTAGATATGAACAATCTGAGAGGAGCTACAAAAAGTTTCTGGAGTTAAAACCTGGAGATTCAGCTGCAGAAAAGGAGCTCTCTCAGCTGTTTCAGGCTCAAAGTGCCCTAGAAACGGCTCAGTCCCTCTTTGGTTCGGGCAGCTTCACAAAATCTTTGGAATATATTGATAAAGTTGTTCTTGTTTTTTCTCCAGCTTGCACTAAGGTAAGATTTTCATGCTCTTCCAGTTCCATTAATATCATTTCCGCTTCATATCTGAGTATCTTCATTATGTAGTTTTAAAGCCTAAGCATTGGGCTTGGGCTGGGAAGTGTTATGTCCAACCAGCATGTTAACTCTATATGCATTACTTTCCATAGGCTAAGCTTCTCAAAGTGAAGTTGTTGATAGCTGATAAAGAGTATGAGGATGCCATTGCTGAGTCTGGGTTTATTCTCAAGGAAGACGAAAATAATTTGGAGGCATTGTTGTTGCGTGGTCGTGCATATTACTATTTAGCTGATCATGATGTTGCCACCAGGTTTGTCTTGTGGAAAATATTGTTGAACTCAAGTAGCATTGATATGAATTTTTTAAATGACTAAATGCATATTGTGTGTGAACGTATATTCAGGCATTTCCAGAAAGGTCTCCGCCTAGACCCAGAGCACAGTGAACTGAAAAAGGCATATTTTGGATTGAAAAATCTACTCAAAAAGAGTAAAAGTGTAAGTCCTGATCAATTGCTGAAATTTCTTTTAGCATAAGCATTCCATTTCAAGTCTATTTTCCTTTCTTCTTTCTGTTGGTTGTTGAAGAATTGTTGTTTTTTCCTTTCTATGCATGTCATAAAGGCCGAAGATAATGCAAGTAAGGGTAAGCTACGTGTGGCAGTAGAGGAATTCAAAAGCGCACTTGCAGTTGACCCTGTCCATCTTGCACATAATGTACATCTTCATCTTAGCTTATGTAAAGTGCTAGTCAAGCTTGGCAGGGGAAAAGATGCCTTGAACAGTTGTGATGAAGCTCTTAAGATCAATGAGGAGCTTATTGAAGCTCTTGTTCAGGTTCAATATAATTGTTAACTTCATTGTACTTGTTTTGTTTGTTAGCAATACGTTTTTGTGCAAATTATCTCCTTTCATTGATTCCTTGTGGAGGGAGATGGGACAAATATGTTATCACAGTAACCCATTCTGTAGGTTGCTCTTGGTTACTTATCTGGATGTTTTATGTTGCAGAGGGGAGAAGCTAAACTTTTAACAGAGGATTGGGAGGGAGCTGTTGAGGACCTGAAATCAGCTGCTCAAAAATCTCCTCAGGTTTGTTAAATTAGTTTGAACTCATTTTACAAGTTTCATGACATTTAAGAGAGTTTGGAAGGATTTTTGTGAGGAGCAAGTATTTGTAAGTTCCATTCTGAGTTCTTCTTCCTCTGGCTAAGAAATCCTTAAGAAAGAGGAGATAGTGGGGTACACTAATTGAGGACACAATAATAGGGACAGCAGAGAAGAGAAAAGACTGAAAGTTCAACAAAGCAAAGTGACCCAGTATGCCTTCATATATATCAGAAAGAAATTATATCTTTCATTTGCTTCCTATGTTTCTCATCAGTATTTAACTAATATTCATTTGAGTTAATCCCAAAGTTTACTATAGGTTATTAATTTGTTAAAATTGAGAATAAAGTGTAAGAAATGGTACCAATGGGAAAAGCTTGCTGAAATGGTGCTAATTTTATTTAATAGTGCAGAAATTCCATAAGTCAGAACCGAAGCAGAATGGCTAAAAGGGCTAAAAATTAATGAAGAGAAAAATAGAAATAATCTGGGAATTAAGGATCCCTTGGTCCTCCTAGTCTACTCAAGTCCTGAATTGCTATTCCCTTCCCCCAAAGATCTCACTTATACTAACTTATGGGAGAGAATCAGGGACTAGGCATTATTCTCTCCTAATAATCCTCCCTTCCTATTTAATCTCAACTAATTTATTCACTCCTAATTTGTCAAACAAATCAGATTCAAATCAGATTAAATTACTCTCTAATCTACTTTTCCTTCTTCTGGAATAATGAAGTGGAAAATGAATTATTTCCTTTCCCTTTTTGGTAGCCACTTCGGTTACAGGGTGGTGTGTAACATAAAGTCTCTTGGCATCTTTTGCCTTCTTAGTTGATTAGTCAATACGACAGATTAACCCAATATTTTGAGTGTCATTTGTTATTTGGTGACTCGAGCCCTGTTATTTATTACTTATCTGTATGAGTCTTAGAAACTTGTAGAATTTTCTGTAGCTGTATTAATTTTCAGTGAAAATTCTTTGCTTTTTAGAGCTTTTCCTTTTCTTCCTGTTTCATGCTCCTAGTTGTTTGAGTTCAAATTTGATCATTGTCAATGTAAAACTTTTGTTGTCTCTCTTTGCAAATTAAGAAAGTGCCTTGTCATCGTAGTGAATAAGGTTTTTGACTTGCTATACAAGCTTTTTTAAGTTGAACATGTGGCAACATATGATTCACCAATACTGTAATACTTTTATAACCTTAATAATATTTATGCTATGTATGAGTAGTAGTTTGTCTATAACTGCAGGATATGAATATCCGTGAAGCATACATGAGGGCCGAGAAAGCTTTAAAGCTGAGTAAACGCAAGGATTACTACAAGACATTGGGAATTTCAAAAACTGCTTCCGCTGCTGATATAAAACGTGCCTACAAGAAACTCGCATTGCAATGGCACCCAGATAAGAATGTTGACAAGAGGGAAGAAGCAGAGGCTAAATTCCGAGAAATTGCTGCTGCATATGAGGTATATTCATGAACAAAACTGCGCTAGTCTTTAATTAGTGTTTTTTCTTTCTAATTTGACCTTGCTTTTCTGAGGTGACGTGCCTGTGTGATTGTTGCTTACACACATTTTCGCTTGTGTTCAGAATTTTTCCACTTCAAAGAAATCTAGGATGTGAACATCTTGTTGAATAACTGATTGTTGCATTGTGTTTTAGGTTCTGAGTGACGAAGACAAACGCACAAGATATGACAGAGGGGAGGACCTTGAAGACTCAGGAATGGGGGGTGGCGGCGGTGGGTTCAACCCCTTCGGTGCTGGTGGGTTTGGGGGGCAGGAGTACACCTTCACTTTTGATGGTGGCTTCCCTGGTGGTGGCGGCGGCTTTGGCGGGGGTTTTCCCGGCGGTGGATTCGGAGGGGGCTTTCCTGGCGGTGGTGGGTACGAGTTCCATTTTTGATCGGTGGAAATATTGGAAAGCCGTGCTCGTGAGGTTTTTCTTAGCTGAAGTTACAGACTTTCTTGATTTCTTGAAGGGGACTACAGCAATAATATTGACTAATCACACACTAGCTAACGGTTGTTGAGGTAAATACGTAGGCCATCCGAAGTTGCTTGCAAGATAAGAAAACGTGCTTTAGGGAAATTTTTGCTTTCAGCAAAAGTGATGATGGGGGTGGGTGTTAGTTAAGTAGGCTACATTTTGATGTAGCCCCATGTCAGTTTTATGTGGTGGTTGTAACTATATGTATTCGATAACTTTTACGCCCAGGCGGCCATACAAGGCTTTTTGACTTATTTATTTAAGTTCAATTGAATTGCTTCACAGCATGAGATTTTAGAGTTACTGATGAAGCCTGTTTTGTTGCAACTTGCGGTTGTGAAATTCCAAATTTATTTGCAATACCCTGTGACGTGTGTGGTTCTACACACTGTAATCCCTGCCTTTAAAAAAAATGTAAAATGTTATTTGTGCACATATAAAGTAGGATGAGGTTTTACTATTTGATGGGGTTTTAATAGGGTATGGGGTTTATTAAAATTTCAAACATAGTTCAAGACACAACACCTTAACATTTAATTCATCTAGTTGATTCCACATTACACCATAACATTTAATTCATCTAGTTGAGTTCATATAATAGGACAAACATTAGTTGTTCAAGTGAATTTACATAAGTTTAGTTTTTGTTCAAGTGAATTGACATAATATCCCATTAGTGAGTTTTGTGCATTCTAATAGCATAGTTAGTTACTTGAAATTTTTGGACTGCGACAATTTGTTGTATATGACTTTTACTACTGCCAAGGAACCATCGTTATGAATTTGATTTGCAAAATTCTAAGTGCAACTATTTTGATTGGATGATAAAAAATCTCACCGTGGCAATTCACCTACTGTTTATAGCAATTTCGATCTGGATTCATGAAAAAATTGTTTGACCATAAAGCATTAACCTTCAAATAACAAAACTCCTTTTTTAAGTGTTGAAAACGCAGTGTTTACTAAGGGCTTTTAATAACGTAGATTTTAATCATACAAGTGTTGATCGTAGTGTTTAACTATGAAAACTCTAAGGATTAATATGTGTGGTTAGTAAAGATACTGTAGATATATAACTAAGATTCACTTTTTTTTACAGGTATCATTGGAGTGGTTAATTTTTTTTCTGTTTAAGAAGTGATGGAAAAATTAGCTTCACAAATCACAACATCGGTATTTGAAAGAACAGAAGGAAAGGAAAAAATCATTCCCAAAATTTTCTTTCAACATTTGTAGCAACAGAAGAAGTACACGGAGAGATCTCCATCACCACCATTCACCAATCAACCCCACACTTGTTCGAGGAAGGAAAAAAAAATTAATAACAAAAAAAACCATAATACAATTAAAGAAAAACCCAGCCATGATCCCCACAAGACTTACAACAATATTCACAATCACAAACAAGAAACCGCGGCGGCAACAACAACCGCGACAACGAACGCAACAGCACCGCCTTTCACACTCTTCCCACTGACCGCACCCGAAGCATCGGCCGACGCACCCGATCCACCCGACGGAGCATCCGAGGCCCTCACATTCTTCTCCGGCTTGGTCGGAGCCGGAGCCTCGGAGGGCGCAGCCGTAGGCGAGGGCCCAAACAGCGCCAAGGGAAGCAGAACCTGATCCACCTGGTACACCGCGAGCTGGCTATCACTATAAATGGTGTTGGACACGGTGGTGTCCACCACCCCGGTGGTGACGTTGACCTGGTTGCCAGCGGTAGTGACATTGAGAGGGTAATCGTCACTGCTGCCAGCCTGCGTGTGCAAGGGATTGCTGGCGGTTTGGAACTGCGACATTGTGTAGAGGCTTGGTAGGATGTGGAACTGCACCAGCTGGAGCTGGTCCTGTGAGCTGATGGAGTTTAGTGTGCCGGATTTTAGAGATGAGAAGGCGTTGTCGGTTGGGGCGAAGACGGTTAGGCCCTGGTTGGAGTTGTTGAGCTGTGAGTTTATGCGGTCCGCCGTCTGTGTGGCTTTAAGGAGCTTCATGAAGGTCGTAAACTGGCCCCCTTTCTCCAGGACTTTAGTTATGTTTGTGGGGCCTGATGGTGCTGGGGCCAGTGTTTGCGCTGAGATTTGGGACCAGAGAGCGGTGAAGAGGGCCACATGGACGAAGAGGGCCATTTTGGTTTTTGAAGGTTCTCTGAGAGGTTTGAATGGGAAGGAGGGTGTGCGCGCGCGCGCTATTTATATATGTGTGTGGGGGTTCATTGGTAATTAACTAAAGTTTGGTGAAAGGTTGTAATAAGTATGAGGTGGGAAGAGGCCCTCAAACAGTGGGACTTTTCTTTCTAAAGGCAAGACAATGGAGGGAAGGATGGGTAGGGAGAAATTGCTTTGGGAGGCAGGAACAACAGCCGGGATGGAGAGAGATATTGAAAGGAAAATGTGTACATTGGACAAAATATGAAGTAACTCTCAAGTGTACTTCATTAAAATGTGTAGATTAATTTGTAGGTTAATTGGTTAGATTTTTTAAACCTTACTCTAAACAAAATGTTAACACTTTATTATTATTCTCACAACACATCGTGAAACTAACTTTATAATAATTTTAAACGTGCTTGGGTGAGTGTGAGGAAGTAGAATTATTATTTATGGCATGGTGTACCAAATGTTGCTTTTGCTTAATAATTGGGTTTGGACAAAAGGTTTTGTCAGACTTAATTACTATAGTATGCTAAATTTAGAGGGAGACTAATGGCGATAAGGTTGATTGATAACTTGAAACGAGAAATTTTGTATTAGTTAAACACGAATCACATATTATCTTTGGGCATATTTACAATAAGAATAAGATTTTCTTTTTGACATTTATAAACAGTTAGTAAATGTGCTAAAAAAAAAGTATTAGATTGGTGCCCAATTAAATATTTATCCCTTTTATGACCTCAATTTCAATCTTAAAATTAGTCTCTTCTCTTGAGTCATCTTTAATTTTTTACTTGTATGCTCAGTTCAACTTTTGAAATCAACAATTGATAAAGTTTAAAAATATTTATGAAAACAAAATTAGAAAGGGAGAGTTTTGTTATTCTAAAAGTATATATATTATTTGTTATTAAAATAATACTGAGAATGATATAAAATATTGAAATTCACACAAATAAAAACTAAATAATACATGTGATGCACACACTTGATGGAAGTAAGAATCTCTATCTGACTCAGTCAGGATTACCTCGGATTGAAGGATCCTGTAGTTTTCGAAGAAAAAGAAAAAGAAATGAGACACTGTTCTCTAGCTAGTTGCATGATGTTATTGGCTTTTCTTTTCTTGAACAAATGTTGTTAGTTTTGCTTCAGCTTCAAGTTAATCAGATTTATTAGTAGTTAAACACTGGTGATCACAATAATAGCCAAAAACAGTAGCTAGTGGCGATGATTGTCATGCCGGGGACCATTGGTAGTTCAATTTGACATTGGCCATGCCTTCCTATTTCTCCATCTAACTAGGCCAATGCATTTACCTGTAATTGTCAACTTAAAGAAACAAAACGAAGTACTGTACAGAGATGTGCTTTTTGGAAATAATAATTAAAGAGAGAGAATATAAGACACCATACTTTTAAGTAGCGAGTAGGGTAGGATAAGGGTTTAAATATTTTTTGTGAGTATAGTTAGGGTTTTATTTATAAAACCTGTGGGTAGGATAGAGTAGGGTTTTTTCTTATCCAATAGATTTAGGGTAAAGTTAGGGTTGAGCCAAAATCTTACTCAACCTTACCCATTGCCATCCTTATTGTGGATGATTGCTCGCTCACTGAGGTTTTCCCTAGAGTTTTCACCCTTCAACTCTCAGCCCTTCCGGCCAGTTGTAGGTTAATATGCACAAGTAAAGTTTCATAGAGGTCATGGTCAGTCGTAGCGATATCAAAATTCTCAAGTAGTCACCTTGAAGTGAAGTTATCCTTAGAATCACGTTAGGGTTTTAATTTATTTTATAATCGAGTTCGTGTCTAAAGTGCTTTAATTGTACACAAGTAATATCTTCGGACCAATCACGTATTTTATTTTGTATATTTATATTCATTGTAAAGAGTTTATTTATGTTTATTCAAAAAAGATATTTTAGTTGTTTTTTATTTGAAATTTAAAATACATATTTTTATGAACAACATTTTTAAGATGCTTTCATAAGGGATCTAGTCATTTGTGTGCCAGTAACAATTTTTTAGTCGTTAAGAATTCAATATTTGTCGCCCCCACTTTTTCCTCTTCTAGTCACCCCATTAGGGTCTTTGACATATGAAAAGGGTAATACATGGAAAGAGAGAGTAATGTGGAAATACAAAGAGATAAATGATAAGTATAGAATTTGTAATGTAAATTTAAAAGTTTAAAGTATTAAATGAACTATCACCAAGTTAGTTGGAAGGGTTGTTATAGTTAGTTGGTTTACTTGCACAACAAGCTAATGTACATATATAGCTAAGTTAATTTGCATTTCATTTTAATTTCATTTAGTTCACATGATGTATATAACCTCAATTCATCAATCAATTGAAACATAGAATTCAATTACAAATCAGTTTCCATATTTTATGGTTTTTGTTACGGGTTAAAACCGGGATCTGAGAGCTCTAACCCTATAAGAGGGAGAGGAGCTCACATTCTCTAAAGGGCCCGAAGGGCCCAACCCACTAAGGAACAGAAGAAGCTCTCCCCACCTAGTCAAACCGGCCCAAAGAGAGGGAGTCTCATGGGGCTTAGAGTAGGAGAAGGTCGTAAGCCCAAAGACTTTGAACCTGGTCTGGCCCAACAAGGCTAAGAGGAGGTAGCGGCAACCTCTCCTCCCCAGTCCGCAACCAATTCCTGGATAAGCGGGAAAAGATAAGTCGGGGAGCGGATAAGCAAACTCCCTCGCTTTATCTCTATCTTACCTCTATCTTTGCACTCTAAGCTCACCTATAAAAGCACACGACCTCTTCAGGTCACCAGGTACCTCTCATTCCCCTCTTAGAGAATTCTCTTAACCCTTGTGCTTACTTGAGCGTCGGAGTGACTTTGCAGTTACTCCCGCCGCCACACTCTCTCCGAGAAGAACCTGCTTGGAGCTTTCGTCAGTGCCTCTGAACCCGCTCGGAGCCTTCACTCCCAGCCTTTGAGCTTCTGTCAAGGTGTCTTCCTTACCCGTTCAGGTAACCCCGTACCCTATACGGATTACTTGCAAACAGTTTTTTTTTCTTCTAAGCTCTGGAGACTCATGGAAGAGCTCCATCGCAATGATCTCAATGAGATTCAGTCCATCAAGACATTGCTGGATGATCTTTTTAAGATCAAAGATCTTGGTAATCTAAAGTTTTTCTTAGGCATAAAGGTGGCTAGGACAGCAAAAGGAATTTCGCTCTATCAAAGGAAATATTGCCTAGACTTACTATCAGACTACAATTTTCTTGACAGCAAGCCTATTTCCACTCTAATGGATTATCATCATGGACACTTGTACAACTCTTTTACAATCTTTGATGTAAGCCATTATAGGCGGTTAGTTGGAAGGTTATTGTATCTCACTCACACAATGCCGAAAATCAGCTATGTTGTTGGGTGGTTAAGTCAGTTTCTCAATTGTCCAACTAAAGAACATCTTCAGCAAGCACATCAAGTCATGAGGTATCTCAAGGTTGCTCCTTCCACTGGATTGTTCTTCTCAGCAAATTCTGATCTCTTCCTACAAGGATTTGCAAATGCAGACTAGGGAACTTGCCCTGAGTCCCGCAGATCTATCTCAGGCTTTTGCTATTTCCTTGGTTTGGCATTGGTTTCCTAGCGAAGCAAAAGTCAAACACAGTGGCACGTTCATCTACTGAAGTCGAATATAGGTCCTTGACACAAGCAACCTGTGAAGTTCAGTGGTTGATCTACCTATGATTTTGGCATTGAAGTCACGACAACTGTTCCAATTCATTGTGACAACCAACCAACTATTCACATCGCAGCCAATCCCATCTTTCATGAAAGAACAAAACATATCAAAATTGACTGCCATGTGGTGAAGGACAAGGTTCAGGAAGGCATCATCACTTTACTCCCTATCTCCACACACAATCAACTAGCAGATATATAGACTAAGCCATTAACACCAACTCCTTTCCATCAACTATTTTCCAAGCTTGGCATGATCAATTTTCATGCTCCAGCTTGCGAGGGGGAGGGGGTATCACTAGTTGCATAAATAATTGGTAGTTAAGTTAGTTGGAAGGGCAGTTAGTAGTTAGTTGGTTTACTTGCACAACAAGCTAATGTACATGGCTAAGTTAATTGCATTTCATTTTAATTTCATTTTGCTCACATGTTGTATATAAACTCAATTCATCAATCAATTGAAACAGAGAATTCAGTTACAAATCAAATTTCATATTTTATAGTTTTCTTTCTTCTAAGCTTTAGAGACTCATGGAAGATCTCCATCGCAATTTCCACATTTCTACAGGAACCCAGCCAGTAATAATGATTGTGACTGTTGTAAATAATTTTTTAAATAAAGAATAAATATTAAAGATAATAAAACAAATCTATCTATAAATAGGAAGGAAAGTTGGGAGTTAATAATACAAGTGACATTATTCTTTATTTTGTGTCAATAAGTTATGTGTTCCAATTTTCTAGAGGATATATAACGTGTCTATCTTTAAGATATTCGGTGAAAAAATAAAAATGTGATGGAAAAGTTTGTAGGAAAATTCTTGATGTAAAAGCTGCAAGTGGAGTGACAACTGTTTTTGCAAAGAAAGCACCTTGTAAATTATAATGATGGACCAATGACCCAACAATTGAGGAAGACATGAAGCCCAAAATTACTAGGCCGAATCGGGTTACCCGTATGAATTCGGAGGTGGGAGAGTTTCTTGGGTCAGGTGTTTGATGTTATGATATAGAAGAGCACGTCGTGTTGACCAAAAAAGAGAAAACAGAAAAAGGGGGGTAGCATATGGGAGTGGGAGCTGGCTACGGACATGTCCATATGTGGTGGTTCATGATTGATATTTATAGGGTTTGGTTTGTCAATAATTAATATTAATATTCCTTGTTTATCCCTAAAACCTAGGGCTCCTCTTGTATATGATAGTTTTTTGTTTTTATATGGCAGCCAATAATGGGTGTATTATATATATGTGTGTATATATATATATATATATTATTTTTTTTATGGTTTTGGTCCTAAGATTGCCACCCCTGGCTATTTTATTTTCTAAAAAAAACACAAAGCTGTCAATTGATGACTATGACAAGTGATGCAATGTTGACTGATACTAAAGTCTAAAATTGTCACTAATAGTGACAATGTCAAATCTGATAACACCTGAAATCGTTATTGTTAATAGCGATTTTAGTATGTGTTAGTGTCACGTCACTTGTTGTTGTCATCAGTTCGCAGTTTTTTGCTTTTTTTTTAAAAAAAACTGCTAAAATTACCAAGGGTTGTGGCAATTTTAATTAGTACCACAATTATACAATTGTAAAAAAAATTCCATATTATTGTATTATCTATTTTTTCAACCCATACATAAGTACAAACCCCATATATGATCACTAAGGCCTGTGTATAAGAAATAGATTACATAATTTTTTTTATATTATCATATTAAAATCATATAATTTTATCTTATTCAATGTTTGTTGTATCATTTTAATTAATACTAGGGTAAAAAAAATAAAATAAAAAGCAATTTCTAAAACATAATCAACCTCTTTAGGAAAAAAATTATTATCAAAGATAAACTTAGAATAATTTATAGTAAAATAAGTATCATCTCATCTTTAAAATAAACATAAAAAGTTAAGTTCACATTTTCATGCTTCATTCACATGATAATCTCATGTTAAAATGATCTTAATCATGTTAACAAAAGATGGAGATATAAACATGATCCTCTCAAATTTTTTAGAAATAAATAATTTTTTTAAAAAGTTATTTTCCTCTAAAAAATGACTTTTTATTTTTTGTTAGTCAAATTGATAGACGAAAAAAAAAAATATGAAGTTTTGTAAGTGGTGTCAAAATTGGATTTGAAGAGGAGGTAAGTAAATATGGTGAAGGGAAAAGAAGATATAACAACTACAATAACTATGTGAGTGAGAGAGTAAAAGAGAATATTATAAATCTTCAAAAAAAAAAAAAGAAAAAGAAATTTTAGAATTTCTTATTTGGTACTCGAACATTTGACTTGGCGATTTAAAAAAGTATCTCAAACCAAGATGCTGCAGAAGGATCGACAATGAAACGTACATATTTAAATTACTTATTTTCATGTACCACAGAAATTAGTCCCAAACAATTAGCGCTAACAATTAAGCTTAGTGTTATACATTGTGATGCATTATTTATATATCCACTAGGCCTTTTTCATTGGAAGACAATAAATGTGGTAATAATTTTGATTTCATTTCGCATTTAGCATGCGCGAAGTGCGTTTAACCAGTGTTAGTGGTGCAATGGGCTTATCCAATTTTTACTCAATATATTAGCAATTGACACACAATAACCTAATTTTTAACCAACAAAATTTAACACAGTGAATAGATGACTTGGTTCTTTAAACATTTTGTCAAATGTTAGATTCTTGATGGTGTATGGAAAATATTTTATTAAGAAGGTCATACCCAATTTGGTGATCTCGAAATCTCAAAAAAAAATTATTCGTTATTGACGGTGAACAACTCCTTAACAATAAAAGAAAAAAAAAACTCAATTCCCAGTACCATAATACTAATGACTAATATCAATAAGTTGTTGGACGAACGATAAACAAATTGATCCCGATAAGAATGAAGGCACAAGTTAGATTCCACGTAAGGGCACTTTAGTGACGGGTGGGCTTACCTGAGTTCTAAAGGGCCCTTTCTCAAAGGGTTTTGGCGTCCAGTGACTGTTGTTGATGGATCTGGCCTCCTTGTTCTTGTTCTCCAAGTAGGTGTGGGCCTTCGGGTCAAAAGCGCAAAAATAGCGTGTGACTGTGCTGAGCATCATCAACTGAACGTCAATGCTAGCGTGAGATCTACTTGTGCCTGCCTGTAGGCTGTAGTAGTAGTTGGCGCTGATCGAGCTTACCTTACAAAGTTTTAAACTGAAATTAAAAGTGCCAAAAAGGCAAAAACAGTATATTGAGAAGAAGAAGAAGATGCAGGAGAGAGAGAGAGAGAAAACTAAACTAAAAAGTAACTGATTTATATAATCTGCAATCGTGGCCGTCCACTGCGTTGACCGAAGGGCGGTTTTCCCATCAACAGAACATACCCCCACTTTGCAATTGGCATAATTTTGCCAGCGTATCAATAAGCCGCAAAACGCCTTATGCAAACCCCAACCTTCCTTCATTCTTCTTCTTCTTCTTCTTCTTCGTGTCCCTCTGATCTGCAGTGAAATCGAAACCTTGTTGCGGTGAAAACCGGGACCCCACTCAATCCAATTTTATAATCGGTTGGATTCAATCGAAGGCTTGAAACCCTAGCAGAGAGAGTGAAAAGAGAGGGAGAGAGTAAACGGGGAGTTATTTGTCATGTAATGATCGAGGATCGCGACGATGATGAACAGTTCGAACGGCATGATGTCCCCGTCTTCATCGGGCGCGGCGGCGGCGGCGGCACAGTCCCCTGGGCTCAAGACGTATTTCAAAACCCCCGAAGGACGATACAAGCTTCAATACGAGAAGTCTCACCCTTCCGGTCTTCTTCATTATGCTCATGGCAAAACCGTCACTCAGGTCTCTCGCTCGCTCGCTCGTCTATTCTTCGTTGCTTTTTCAATACTATTTTTTCGTTTAATTTTTAGGTTTGTAGGGCTGGTGTTTATTTTTTTTTAAACTGAGTTCAATCGGTCTTCCTTCGCCGTGTTTTGATTCGTTCCTAGGGTTTCCCTTTCTGATTCATTACAATCATTTCTAATTTTGTCTAATTTAAGTTTCACATATTTATGGTGATTTTTTTTTCCTTGTCAATTCAATTTTGTCAACGTTTTATTTTGGGGGAAATGTTGGCATTCTGTGTCAAGTTATTGACTGTCACAGTCAGAATTCACATTTTCAAAGTGAATTTATCTAATGCTTTAACTCCCCTGACTGTTTGTTAAGTTCAAAGTGCAAATTGGCTTAGCACATTGATGGTTGGTTTGATTGAATGACCAGGTAACTCTGGCGCATCTCAAGGACAAGCCTGCGCCTTCGACCCCGACTGCTGCTTCTTCGAGTTTCAGTGCCAGCAGTGGTGTACGGTCCGCCGCGGCTAGATTGTTGGGAGGAAGCAACGGAAGCCGAGCACTTAGTTTTGTTGGAGGCAATGGCGGCAGCAAGAGCAATGGAGTAACCAGTAGGATTGGTTCAATTGGCGCCTCGAGTTCAAGTTATTCAATGGCTAATCCAAATTTTGATGGGAAAGGAACCTACTTGATCTTCAATGTTGGGGATGCGATTTTCATAAGTGACTTGAATTCTCAAGACAAGGTATACTGGTTGGATTCTGATGGATTGCTAGTATCAAGGTATATTTGGATTTGCTACATGAGAGGTTTCTTGTTACTTGTAGGACCCCATAAAGTCCATTCACTTCAGTAATTCAAATCCCGTGTGCCACGCATTTGATCCAGATGCTAAGGATGGACATGATTTGCTCATTGGCTTGAGCTCTGGCGATGGTAAGTCGTGTGCACTAAATTCTAAATTTCCATTCATTAAGGAAAATTTAAGCTTTATGAATTTATTGTTCCTGTGTGTATTATTGTAGTCTACTCAGTGTCACTGAGACAGCAATTACAGGATGTTGGCAAAAAGCTTGTTGGGGCCCAGCATTACAACAAAGACGGTTCTGTCAATAACAGGCAAGATTTGATCCCTTTTTATGTTTTCCCTACAAGTGTATATCTTTTCTCAAAAGTCAAAGGCATTGCATGGGATAATTTGTTTGTGTTCTTTTGTTGAAGCCTTCAGTACTAGGAATTACATGTAGTTTTGATTGTTATGTGCACTTGCTTTGCCTTCTGGATTAAGAAGTTAATGTTGAAAGTTATTATTTTGCCTTTAATTTCAGACGATGTACCTTATAAGCAACAAACATTGTTTTCGTTCTAAATTCCTATTCGTTGGTTGAGGGTCTCTTGTCAGTCTTTGAGAATAGATCATATGAAACAAATAGGCAGTGATTGTTATGCTCTGATGGCCTAACTTTGATTATTTATGTACATTGACTGTGACACTCTGCAACCAAAACACAACACGTGGGTCATTTATTGATTCATGCCTTGGAGATAATTGCCTTGACATGCTGATCTTTCTGTTATATGACTGTAGTGTTGAATGTAACCATGACTTGGCTATTCATGTTATTTGATATGGGTGGAAGTATGTATGTCATTTGTTAATTTGTAGATGTATATTAGCAGTTCCTTGATGTATGAATTGAAACTTTTGAAGCAGCCTTCAAAATCTTCTACCTTTGTTTGTTGTGCCCATATGAAAATGTTGGAATCTCAATATCTACACATCTCTGTTTTGTAGATTTTCTTCAGAAAGAACTATAAATATTATCATTTCTCATGAAGTCATATAGTTTTCTAAAGGACCAAACCATGTATTACCATTCACATGAACATGATTAAGTTTGCTCTGGATTTGTTCTTTCAAAATTAAAACCATGTGACCTCCTTTTGGTAGGAGTTCCAATCTAATCCAGCAGCTGGTAGGCTTGATAAAAGATTGGATGCAAGTCAGACTTGAGCACTAGGTGCTTACATTCAATGGAAAAAATAGTTTGATCATATACAATATATAACTGCTCTATTTTAAGTATTTATTACTCTTACTGGGTAAGGCATGCGAGTGTTGATATGTAGTTAAATTCAGTGGTTTTGATTCTTGCCATTTAGTGGTTGAGAAGTTATTGGAATATTATGTCAAAAACACTGACTAAAAACTATTTTGGTTGATGCATTTTAATTTGAACAGTCGTTGTACTTGTATTGCTTGGGTGCCGGGAGGTGATGGTGCTTTTGTTGTTGCCCATGCTGACGGAAACCTGTACGTATATGAAAAGGTAAGACTTAGCAGGAGAAATGCTAATTTTGTGGTTCACTTATGTTGTTTTTTATGGTCAGTTGAACCGAGATTTACCTTTCCTCTCCTATTTCAGAACAAAGATGGTGCTGGTGATTCTTCATTCCCAGCTATCAAAGATCAAACACAATTTTCTGTTGCCCATGCACGTTACAGTAAGGTATTGAGTTTGATGCCTTTCTAGATTATTGGTAAAATTTGGATAGACAGCTTCTATTTTACCTGTTTTTCTTTTGGGCTATGAATTTCACTATAGTTATATTCAGCTTTTATTAGTAACTATGTAGTAGTATTAATTAGGTCTTTTAGAGATTGTTGCAACTTTCTCGCTGACCATTGTTTGACCACACAATTAAAACATTTATGTCTTAATTTGTTTTGGATGAAATCATGAATCCTAGAGTTTGCATTTCTGGAGAATTTCTTGTGTTGAATTTATCATTCTTTTTAAAAGAAAAATAATAATATTTATTGACTTGTTCAGAGTAATCCAATAGCCAGATGGCATATATGCCAGGGTTCAATTAACATGTTCTCTTTCTCATCCGATGGGGCATACTTGGCAACTGTTGGAAGAGATGGTATATCTTTTATTAAATGTCATCAACACTGTTAGTTCCACTCATTCTGTTTTCCTTTCAAAACTAACTTCACAGATCTATCTTACTTTCTGCTTTCAGGTTATTTACGAGTATTTGATTACATAAAAGAACATCTTATATGTGGTGGGAAAAGTTATTATGGGGCTTTGTTATGTTGTGCCTGGAGGTGAGGCATGTTTGACTTTAGTCAATTGATTAGTGGATTTACATATTTGGATTTGTTTCCTGTTTCCGGAGTTCATTTCTTAAGCCAAGCTTCTGAAATTATGATAAATAATATGTATCTTGCTCTAGATTGTAATTCTGTTTATTTTTTTAATCTTTAATTTAATTCATGCTTCGAGAATGCAATACCATAATGAAAATTTTGTTTAGCATGGATGGAAAATATATTTTGACGGGAGGAGAAGATGATTTAGTTCAAGTGTGGAGCATGGATGATCGCAAGATTGTGGCATGGGGCGAGGGACATAATTCATGGGTAAGTTGCTTGATAATTTTGTGTTGGCAGTGTGTTTCTACCATAGTATTGAATTAATTTATGTCAAATGCCGTAATCAGGTGAGTGGAGTGGCTTTTGATTCATATTGGTCATCACCAAATTCAAGTGACAATGGAGAGACTGTTATGTATCGGTTTGGTTCTGTTGGTCAGGTACACTGAAAATTGTTTTCATTATAATTTTCCTGTGTCTTTATATGTAGCCTTGATTCCATACTTCCTGAGGTTTTCAACATAACTTTCCCTGTTTGCCCATGATATGGTTGACAGGTTCGAAAATAAATTGCTGTGTCTACTTACATATAAAGACATTGTGGGAAATTTGCTTATTCAGTTGTGGTTTCAGTTATTAGATCTGTGACTTGTTGGTTTCTAAGAATTGAGTTTAGATTCTAATATCAACTATATGCTTAGTTAAACCCTTAGTTAAAGCTACTGTGAAAGCAGAAGAAAATAATAATTTAAGTAGGAAGACTGAGTAGATATTTTACAGATGCTGTGAATACATGTTTTAGAAGCTTCTGGGTCTCATAAGATTATGTTAGGTAATTCTTATTCCTGTGTATGGGAAAACATTTTGCAGACAAGGGAGAAGAGGTGATGTTTATCTCTACTAAAACATGCTAGTATTATTTACAAACTAATGTAAGACAAACAGTTCTACTCGCCCCTCACCAAGATGAAGAGGGAAAAGGTTAAACTTGGCTTTTAGAATATTAGATCATGAAATTAAAAGGAAACACGGATGTAATCAGTCACCAGTGCCATGCTATTGTATTGGGAGAAATATGGTAGTTGTCTAGGCTATGTTTGAAATGATGGAAAGTGATAGAATGGAATGAAATGGTATTGAGTTTTATTGTTTGGATATTTTAAAGTTGGATGGAATTGAATTTTATCACATGAACCTATCCCATTCTATTCCATCCGATACCTTTATTTTTCTTCCCCACCAATTTGAGTGGAATTGTATGGAATGTGAATAAATAACTAGGTTATTACGATCCCATCCTCCTCCATGGTATTTCCCTAACAATGGAGCCAAAACTAGCTCGTTCTCATTCCTTGACTTTCAAACAATAGAGCAGAACATTTATTCCATTCTATAGCATTCCATTCCATTTACCATTAAATATCCAAAATAAAATTTGAAAAAGCCTTTTGACTGAACTTTTCTTAAATTTCGTCTCCAAATGTGTAGTTGTTATCTTTGCACAAATGTTGAGACTAAGATATTTTGTTGGTCAGGATACACAATTGCTTCTATGGGACCTGGAAATGGATGAGATTGTGGTGCCCTTGAGACGTCCCCCTGGTGGATCCCCGACGTACAGCACTGGAAGCCAGTCATCCCATTGGGACAATGTTGTCCCATTGGGTACCTTACAACCTGCTCCAAGTATGCGGGATGTTCCAAAAATCTCTCCATTGGTTGCTCACCGAGTGCATACCGAACCACTCTCTGGCTTGATATTTACCCATGAATCTGTAATTACTGCCTGCCGGGAGGGACATGTAAAAATCTGGACTAGACCTGGGGTTGCTGAGAACCAATCTAACAACTCTGAAACCTTGTTAGCTACCAGCCTTAAGGAGAAGCCTTCACTTTCAAGCAAGATCAGCAACTTAAGCTACAAATAATGACCAACTCTTAATCTAAAGGGAATTTTAAGCAATTTTTTTAATGGTTTGTTTATCTTTTCTCCGGTTGGTTTCTTAGTTTTAACCGCTTTATTCCAGTAAAGATGAACCAACTGGTTCTATTGTATATTCAAGGATGAGCAAGCAATGCCATTGATGGCACTGAGAGGATGGGAAGGAGAGTTCTCTCCGGCCTCCTCTCCTGTAATTACACAACGGCTGTTATTAGAATGTCTGATTAGTGATTACAGGAATAATGTGAAATAGGTCCTTGAGGATCGGTACTTGGAAGTGCATACAAGTTGTTACTTACTCTATTAGAGCATTTAATTGAGAGTTTTCACCAACGTGAATTGTGCACAAAGCCTCTTTTCGGTTTATTGAGGCTATTCTAGCAATATTTGAATTGATGGACCGTTGAACCTTAGCTTTCTTAACGAAACTATTATCTTCCAAATGTGATGAGTGAGTATTGGCAATAAAAAAAAACAAAAAAAAAAAAAAGCTAGTAGTTTTATACTGGTTGAATTTTGGCTGCCCCTTGTAAACTTTTTAACGTCAACCGTATCAAAGAATGAGATAAAAATTTCCCCAATCCAAATGGATTTTTCTTTTTTACATTTCTTAAAAAAACAAAAACAAAAACAACTCTAAAAGATAACAGCTGCCAGTGCCAACAAAAGAATCTGTGCCACGTGAAACGACCTTGAATTGGAATATGTATTGATATTAATCTCTTCAACCATTGTTGCAGTTCAAAATCCTTTTGTTCACTCGAAACTGCAGCATAAAAACACAGTTCTTCTAACTAGTCTAAACAGTATAGTGATATATATTTTATGTACAGCCAGACACATTTCCCTTTATGCTATGTTATGTTAGCTCAGGTGGTGCTCTCAGGATGTTGAGGAAGCGCTGGAGCTTGATGAGTGGCTGCAGATGATTGATCAGGCAGTACCGCCTGTTGGGAATCACGCTGCTGGTTCAACTGAGCAAGCCATCTTCTCCTCCACTTCAAGAACTCGGTAAGAATAGAGGCCCCACACATTACAGCTCCAAACCCAGTAAATGTAGCAAGTAGCATAGATAGAACAGCTTGCATATGAAGCTATGACAGCCACAATTAAAATGCATGAATTCATATTCCAAATATTAAGACTGCAAATTCTGACATATTCTTTATGCTTTATCAGTACAGTTGAGATCCGCAGCAGTGCTATTTATACCTAAATTTGACATACTAGTATTCATCTTACTGATAGTAGACTCATGGTTTATATGCTTTGAAACTATTTTTGCAAATAATCATTTGTCATATTACCCTTAACTGTTTGAATGCTGCAACAGGAACATCTACTAAGCAGATACTTTTTTTGACAAAGTAAGATACACACACAGGCACAGGATTTCCTTACCACTCTGTAGAAAAGACGTCCGGCAAGGACCACCATAACAAACTGTACAACTGCATAAACCCACACATATTTTCTCCTCACTGAGAACAAAATTTGGAGGCATCAGTGTGATACCAAAGGCAGAATTCAAGTTCATAGCGTTGTCTAGAAGTGTGCCCTACCCATTGTTGTGGATGTCATGCTTGCAAGAAGACCCAATATGCAAGAAAATGGTAGAGATATGGCAATGGCACCAGATCCCATACCTGAAACCTGTCCAATGATATCATATCATTAGGAATACATATGAACCAAAGTGGGGAACATTTTCAAAGACTAGTTGAACTTACAAGAAGCTGCTCAATAAAACAAAAGTAAGCCATCATGTTGATAATGACAAGGATGGGAACATTTTGCCAAACCCTGTAAAACTTCTATGCATTAGTTCTGTTGTACCATGTTGGAAAACAACACAAGTGAAATTGAACTCCCTTTAAATCCTAAAAGAACTATGGCAGTACTAATATTTCCATGAAGTTATAGGTGTCTCTTGCAAGTCATGACTAATCAATCTTAACAAATCATAATTAATTTCTTGTGTCTACAACTCTTATCCAGATTTTTGCAGTTGATGAGTGAAACAAGGCCAAAAGTGATGGAACTATAAAATAATCTAGAAATGTTTTCAGCGAACAGAATGCTGAAGGAAGAAGTAGTTTTCTTCATGCCTGTATTGCTGACCTCTGCCGCTTATCAAGTTAGGTCCGCGGACACTTGGAACTCGTAAAAGAGTGACAGGTAGGTTCTTAACTTCCTGCTTGCACACATCACATGTTCTATTACCTTTAATGCTAAACCACTTAACTGCGCACTCTTGGTGCGCCAGTGCAAGTTCACCTTTGCAGCTGCACTCCATTTTAAGGGTATTGCCACCTTCTCCAAGTTCAACTAAACAAATTCTGCAGACAGCTTCTTCTTCAGAAATATCTTCACCATCATCATCTTCAACTGAACCAGAATACTCGGATACACAAGATGGTTATTCAAAACTTCAGGTTCATGCCCAGTAACTGAGAACTTCAAATTTGGAGGTTAGCAATGTTACCAAAGCAGGTTAATTGTTAAATCAATGGCATATGCATAATAGAAACTTTGAATTACTTAAGGCTTAAGGATTGCCAGAATATTTATAAATTTATAGCCAACAAAATTCAGTACATCTCCGAGCTGTGTATACTAAGTAAGACATTTTCACAGGTTCAAATTCTTTATAAAACTATTATAAAAACATGAAAAAGAAATTTACCAGCTTCGTGAGGTGGAGATTTCATAGATGGAGTGGCAGTGCTAGCAGCATACCGTGGTGTGGTAGGAACTATACGAAACATGACACTTACGGATGCGTTCCCATGTTTGGTAAGCTCAGGAACTGAATGGGAACGATGAATCGATGATTGCTGTCCTTTTTTCTGTAAAAAGAGAAAGTATGAAATATGAACGAGATAAAAGTGAACGGCAATTTCTCTTGCAGGTATCAAAGTGTCTAACTATTTAAAAGTCATAAAAAGACGTAGTGATAGCAATTTGTTTCATAAGATTAGCATATAATTAAATATGATAATTACAATGCAACACAAATGTTACAAAGCTACTCACCACGGGCGTTGCTGGATTGTCTGTGTTTGCAGACTCTAGATTTGACTGAGCAATTGGGGTTACAGGTAAGGATGACATTTTCTTCCCTCTAGGTGTGAGCAACTTTGTAAGAGATAATGTCCTTGAAATCATAGGCTTCTTTGGTGCCTCTGTGGAAGAACATTCATGTGCTAGGATGGAAGCCTTTCCACTATCTGAAGTCAGGTTGCGAAACTTAAAACTGAGTTTTGGAATGAGGGTTTTAATGGTTGATATATTCTTTGTTGGCGAGGGACTTCGCAACTCATTGATGGTGGAGAAACCAGGGCTTGTAGAAGGGGAAATTTTTGGTCTACTGGGAGGGGGAGTTAAGGGCATCTTTATACTCAAAAAATCCTCTCTTGCTTCATCCAGATTTCTTGAGGGTATCTCCAACATAAGGTTTTGCCTTCTTCCATGTTGTCTACTAGGTAGTTCTTCAGTTATTTCACTTGACTCTAAACCCTCCTATACATGAAGAATCAGACAAAAGGTTTCTTAGCATAGAAGAGTCATCAAATTACAAAATAAAAGAGAGGTTTCAATGAAGCCTTCGCCTCATCTTGGCGAGCATTGTTGAGTCACAGTGGTTTGTTACTATGTTTCGTTTGCCCACTTTGGGGTTGATTAATAAAATACATGAACGATCTAAAAAGTTTGAAAAAAAGAATTATAGTTATTTAGGAAAATGTCTCACAAACATATATTTCAGACGGAGGATAAATCGTCATTTTTGTCAATTGAATTTATCTTAAATGAGTATTTACATCTCTGACAGTAACCCCCTTGTTTTTTGCATGGAATGTTTATACATGTGACATGATGTTTTACAACCTTAAAAGGGAGATATGCAAACTAGATGGCATCAATGCAACGTGATTCATGAGTTCTGGACATGCCACTTATTGAGACAGAGGGCTACTTTTTGCAGAACCATAGATGTCACCAATTAATAGACATCCAATAAAGGTAAAACTATAGAAGCTTTCATTAATGTAGTTTTTTTTTATGAAATTCCTATCACTTGAATAAATTTCAATTGGAAACTCTCAAAAAAATTTATGTACTTGGCCAAGTTTTGAAAGTTTGTGAACATACCAAAAGCTAAAGATAGACAATTCAACAAAACCCACTGGTGAGAAACAGAGGCGATGATGATGATCAAAGATAAAGGCATGAATGAACTAAGATCAAACGGTGAATACCCATATGAATTCTATTCAAGAAACACTTTAGTTCTTCTGAAAGCTGTAACATATATAAGGTGTAGAAAGTGTAAGCTTAAATATAAGAAGAAGAGAGAGAATAAAACAAAACCAAAAAGAGAGACTTTCACAGTAAAGTTTGTACCTTTTGAATTGGGGTATCAACTGTATTGAGAGTGGTAGTGGTGGTACCTTCAACTTGTTCACTGTCCTTAGTAAAGCCTTCTGCTTCATTTGCCATAGGTGAAGGGGTTTATTGAGTAACACAAAGAAGCAGAAGGCAACACAAGTTTGAGCTGAAACAAAGGAAATTCAGACAAGTCTGTGTATTGAGGGATAGAAAGGTGAGATCTTGCAGCAGCAATCATGGGAGGTGGAAAGAGGGAATATTGAAGAAAGGGTTGCAGAGAAATGGCACCAAAGCTTGAGGCAGACATGTTTTTAACTTTAGTGGTGTTTAATTTAAGGTTGGTTGCCTCAATAGTCAAAAGTTATAGAAGAAGTGCCACTGGACCTACTTGGAATCTTTTACAATGTACCAATGAAGTTTTGGCACATTGAATGTTCCAGTTAGATGACCTATAATAACAAGTTTTTCTTTCCACACATTGCTTCCTCATTCATAGTAAAGCAAAAGCGGGTTAAAATCACATGAAGGTCAAGGGCGATTAAAGTTCAGTTAAAAACCTCATAATCAATTATTTCTTTTTAAATTAGTCGAAATTAATTTTGAACCAATCTCACCAATTTTTTAAATATTCACAAGTTTAGAACTATAAGAGATGGGGTGAGGGAAGAATAATATATCAAGAATTGAGGAAGGATCAAGAACCCAACACCCTTTGAGATGAACATTGCCTCCCCCATTGTGCTGAAAAGCAGGAATCTGATGAGAAAAATATAACGACCATTTTATCTTGATGTTTCTCAATTATACCAGTTTTAGATACCTGGATTCTAGGAGCCTAGAAAAATGACTGATTTTTGCCAAGGGGCAACAAAATAGCATTTTAAGTTCATGAGCGAGGTGCGGTAGAGAGAAGGAAAAAAAACGCTATAAAAAAAATTATAGTAAAGAAAAAATGATACTGGTTGTACTCATACTCCAAATATTTTATGGAGCACAATTGTTAAACCCTGTATAAATCATTAGATTTGTTTTTCTTGTTTAGTCAATGGTTGAAATTCCTGCTACATTCAATGTGCCAAAACTTGATTAGCTCAGGGTAAATGCTTCCCTGATACTCTATATACAACTAACTAACATATTCCTTTATCTTTCTAGCATTTCACGCAAACAACCAAATTCTCATGCAAAAGATTATTAGAAGGGGATTTTCTCCACAGTAAATGTGTATCTTTAAGCTATATAGAAAGGAATTAAGGATAATAATTAAAAAGGAGTTTAATTTCTATTCATTAATAATGTAAAGTTTTTTATATTGTCATTCAATTAAATTTCTTGATATACATAAATTTTAAAGAACTGAGGGAGAATGTCCGTTAATGTGTCAAGATTTGATTAGTTGATGGTATAAAAAAAATTTATAATGTCAGTAAACGGAAATTAAACTCATTAAAAAACTTAAAAAAAGAAAAAACATTACATATTTCTTCGACGGCCTTACATATTAGTAGTATTGCATGAAACATGCACATTTTCGTACTGGCGAGGGGCTATGGCATACTGATCTTGACAGGCCTAAGGCACACAAAAAGAATGCTGAAATGAGTGACATCAACGCAAATATTATACTAAATTAAACTCTTTCGAGGACCTTTGCTAGAAACAGGAACTTAGATTTTTTTAAAAAATATTTTTTTTGAATCAGTGGTGCTTACAATTAATATATTGCGAAATGTTATAACTTTTAATGAAATAATATTTAGGTAAAAGCAAGGATTTTAAACTTTTGTTTTCAGTAGTTTAGCTTGATTCTTTATAATTATTTTAATTTAATTTCTTACGTATGAAATTGTTTATTAATTTAGTTTTTAAAACCATTTTGGGATTAATTCTAACGAAGGTACGTATGCAATACTAAGTCATTTAAGCATAATGACATACAAGTAACATGTTTGTGATGCGGTGAGGTACTTGTGACATTACAAATTAAGAAAACGTTTACTATATTTGGTAGCCTTATGATACATATACGCAACAATGAATTGATTAATCCGAGATTAATAAACTGCCTAACTAATCTGGATCATATATCATGTTGCCACGTTTCAGCATCACTAACTATAGCTAACTAGCAAAGTGATGTAGTTAACTAATCAAACTAGAATTACAGTGTTAATTAGCACCTTCTGCCAAATCAAATTGTGATGTGGTGGAAATTGTGATAGTCAAAGGACAGATTGGAAAGGAGGGAGGGGACAAAAATGGCATTTTCAGTGTTGGTTTTGCTTTGCTTCTTTCATTTGTTAAGGGAATAGCATCGTTCCATGTTAATTGGTTTTTTGATTCTTTCTAATTATCTCCTTACATTTGTGTGTATGATTTAATTAGCTAATAATATCTTGTTGCAGGACATTTTGTAAGTGGCATTCGAATCTGGTTCCTAAAGTGACTAATCTAACAAAAATATTATTAAAGGGCCTAAATTACTCTTGCGATTTTTTTTTTTAAAAAGTTGGAATTATTTTTTACTTATAGATGTAATTAATTTGATTTAAATAACCACCATCCATGAATTAGCACTACTTTGATCTATTTAACCATTATTTATATTTTGACAAACTTATCATGTACTGCTAATTAGTAATTGATCAACGAGATCAAGACATCATGTCAATAAAGTAAGTAGCCCAAAATGCATATGGGAGAAATGCAACAAGCCCAAAGCATTTAGTTCGGTATGATGACCCTCTTCTGGTATTCTTAAACTTGAACATATCAATATTTACCTTGTTTGGACTTATGGATTATGAATTGGCTTATGGGGGTCAGCGTATGTTGGCCATGAGCTGAATTCAGCTTGAGGTGACTTATTGGATCTTGGACCCCCTATTGCACTTTAAATTAAAGTTTGTTCACTAAAGAACTAAGAACTAACTCTTCATAACTTAATACTTTAATCCTCTCATATATCTTGAAACGCTCACACTCAACTTTGTTTATCATGATGCCATTCTTTTTTAACTGGGTTATGCTTCGCTCTTGTCTTTAAGTCTAGGACATTTTTTTTGTTGGTACATTAAGTCTAAGCCATTTGCTTTCCTTTGATAAATAATTTGTACATACTTTTGTTTCTCTCACTATTCTTTCTTCAATTAGAACATATGTTGAGTTATTGTAAGAATAAAATTTAAAAAAATAAATTTAATATTTTTAATTTAATTAAGTGACAATTAATTTTTAAACAAAATTTTAAAGAAATTTCTCATTAATTTTGAATGACAGTTTGACCTCTGCAACTGTGATGGAAATTGTAATTATGTATACAGTAATTAATCAATTATCGTTACTTCAAATGGTGGACCTCTTTAAGGAAGTTTGTGTGAGAGATTGAAAGCTATGTAAGCAACTGGTTGCGATCTATAAACAAAGTCTGACAAGTGACATGTGACAAGTCCTACCAAAAAGGCTGGTCCGCAACTTTGGCAATGGACTATTGATTGGCCAACAATTAAACATAAACCAAAAAATAGGCACATAAAAAAGATTTATATAAAAAAAATTAGACTTACATATATGAAGAGACACTACAGGTACATTATATTTTCATCCACATCTACAAATATTCACTGGTACACAGATTTTCACTCCACACTTAAAGATGTGTGTATACAATTTGGATTTTTTAATTTTCATTCGCGCACACAAATTTTATAAACATTACTAGTTTATGTGTACAAACCTTTACATGGATCATACATTCCATAATTCATTAGACTCTTGGATGCACATACTTTATATAATAGAATGCACAAACATTACTCACTTATATTTAGGAGGTGTCAAACAGCCTGGCCCGATCCGTTTCCGTTTGGGCTCGCATGCCTAAACAAGTCGGGCCAAAATTATGCATATTTTTAAGATTCGGCTTGTTTATGGTTGATCTACGGGCCTAAATGGACTAGCCCGCTAGCCC
>QANU01099453.1:1197380-1243049 GCA_003254905.1 Nissolia schottii
CCCCCCCCCCCCCTTTTCTGCCTTTCAATCAATTTTTCTCTGTTCAATCGATTTCCCTTAAAAAATAAAGCTCACAGCTTTCGGCAATCGAATTCACCAATGGACGCCAAGTCCTTCAAATTCCAGATCCTGAAGGGATCCATCGCGAGGCGCGTGTTCTTCCGCACAGTCATGCTCGCCTCCGCCATCTCCGTCGTCTCCCTGCTCCGCGCCTTCTCCGGCTCCGTCTACGAATCGCCGCGTTTCTACAACAACGCCACGCTGAGCCCCTTCCAAAACTGCCAGAGAGACGCCAACCTAACCGTCGACGTCGTCACGGTGCTAACGGCGAAGCATCTAATAGACATCGGAGCGAAAACCCTCTGCATCGGAGAAGGCTCCCTAACCGCCGTCACGGCGATGAAGCAGATGGGATTCCCCACCGTAATCGGGGCCCACAACCGCCACCGGTTCTTCTCCCTAATGCAGAAGAAGATCGTGGACGAGCTCGACTACCACGACTCTTCCTTCGACTTCGTCTTCTCAAGAGACCTCGACAAGGTCTCCGTCCCGGCGCTCCTCGTTCTGGAAGTGGAGCGCGTCCTCAGGCCCGGCGGCGTCGGCGCCCTCCTGGTGGGGTCCACCACTTCAAACCCCAATGACCTCATCAGGTCCGCGACCCCTGTTTCCTCGCTGGTGAGATCCTCCGCCGTGGTGCACGTCGGGTCCGTCGACGAGCTCAACCTCGTGGTGTTCAGGAAGCGATCGGAGAACTCTTCTAGATGTTTCTATCCATATCCCCTCCCGGCGGATTGTCCAAGCACCAGTTTGACGAAGCCTCTAATCGACCTCATGGACCCCCTTGACAAGAGGATCCCTTATCTGGCCAAGTTTGTGGATGTTTCCAAGAGGAAGAGGCTGGTTTATGTTGATATTGGGGCCAGTGATTGGTTCTTGCCCAGTTACCCCATTGATCTGAAGGATTTCACTGTGTATTTGGTTCACTACAACACTTCCATTATGTTGTCGTATGTGAAGCGACCGGGTGTTACTTTTGTTTATCACCCTGGACTGGCCGCTGCCGCTGCCGGGGAGGAGGAGGAGGAGTTTGATTTGGCGGAGTGGTTCAAGGAGACGGTTGAGCATGCTGATTTCGTGGTACTCAAGATGAATGCGGGGAAAGCTGAGCTCAAGTTCCTGTGGGACATATTTGAGAGCGGAGCTATATGCTTTGTGGATGAGTTGTTTCTGAGGTGCCCTGAGGAGAGTGGAAGCTGCTTGGATGTCTACAAGGGTCTCAGAAGCAATGGCGTCTATGCCCACCAGTGGTAGGGTACTGGAGCCTACGATTGCTCCCAACGTCCTACTGCTTTATGCCTGGGCGCTTCTTGTCCTCCTCCTCGTTTGCTAATAAAATCAATTACTTCTTCTTTTATATTCACTATTATTTCTCTCTCTCCATAATTTTAAGTGCTGCACGATACTTAATATCATTTACTAAGAAATATTTTATTCCTTAAATTTTGCTCACTAAATACGCGGGAGCGCCATCCAGCGTAAATGGGGTGTGTTAATACGTTTTGGAATGCATGGATTTTAAAACCTTAATATAAGCTTCTTAGTTAAACAAAAAGTTCATCGGTAAGTGCACGAGGAAGCTGTCAATATCGTCCTACCCACTCCTCCTTCTGCCTCCAAAGTACAAAACAAAAAATAGCTGGAAGTTTAGCCAAACCAAATTTTAGCTACCTTAAAGAAAGTAGACCATGGCCATTGCCACTTCCAACTTTCTGTTTTTATGATTGCAAGCATATCAATGACACATACATGCAAGACAATCCAATGATAGGAAGCCATGCAATTTTTTTCCCCATTTGTGCCCGTCAGTAATAGTCAAATACAATAAGAAGCCATGCATTTTGATTGCACAAAAAGGGAAAGCTTCCCTAATACATGATAGAACCACAGACAGCACTCAAAACTCTCAGAAGCAGAAAATAAAAGGGCCCAGGCTATGCTTAACTTCTGAGGTCCTCCATGTCAACAGGCGGAGCCGGTAGAAGGGCTCCATAGCCTCAGTCTCTCACTCAATGTCCTCCCCTTATACTTCCCACCCTTTTAACCACGCTTGACGCTCCTAAATGTCTTCCCCTTCCTTCCCAAACCCCAATAAGCAAGGCTGTATCAGCCCAATTTCTTCTTCAGCTCCTTGTTCACTATTCCCCTACTATGCCTAACATACCCACTTTTTCCATGCCATGTAGTAGGACTATAAACTTTTCCATGAGAGAAATGCGATAGGTGTCATTCACAAGGTCGTTAAGAGGATAATTAGGTTTAATAGTAAGGAAGCTCTAGCGTTTCTCGCTCAACCATACAGCCACAACAAAATACACTAATACAGGCTATGGTATAACAATTTATAGCATCAAAAAACAAAATGTCATCCGAAGCAAACATTTTTAATTATATTTGGGAGGGAAGCCATATCTTAGAAGCAATGGCATACAACCTCGGTCGAGGTATTGTCTAATACAAGTCAGGTGCAAAGCCAACCTGTTGCTCATGTTTAAACCGCAGGTCATATATAAATTCCATTTTCCTTCCTTTTTTCCTTCTGATTGTTGAAAAAACCAGAAAGAAAATGAGGCAGAAACCATGAAAGGAAGAAAACTAGGAGAAGTATTAAAGTATAATAACAGTTGGGGGCTATACAGGAAGCTTGAGGCACTAACAGTGTTATCTTCTTTACTCCTCACTCCTCTCCTCTGGTCCTACCTTTATCTCCAAAAGCCTCTCAACCGGTTGCCTGCAAATTGGGCATCTATTTGTCTGGAACCTCAAAACCTTTGCACAACCGCTACACATGCACTGCAAAAATAAAATGAATCCAGCCAACACATATTAAGGACTCCAAGTCTAATCGTAAAATTTTGGCCAAATGAACATCAGTTCTCTAAGAGCTAACGGGTGATAGAAGAGAAACTGACTCTCTGCCAATACTGATGATGACCATCAACATCATATTATCAACTAATCAAAAAAAAATTCATTAAAGAAAGGAAAACTGCATATACCATATGTCGGCAGGGATGTACAATAGTGTCCCGTGGCTCGGACAAGCAGATCACGCACTCTTTTCCTTGGTCACTCTCATCCGCATCACTCTCTGTTGAATTTCCAATACCATATATTTCCTGAAGCTCATACCTCATTGCATTCACCCACAAGATCTGTTTAACAACTTTCACCTGGAATTCTCCTCTCTCCTTCTCAAACACTGCTTGGGTTATCTGAGAGTTAGTGTTACCAGATGCTGGATTTTCATCTGATCTTTCATGATTACCAGAGGATGCATCCGCCTTCACTGCTAGAGGGTAGACACCCATGTCACTCACTTTCAATAACTCTGACTCCTCAAACATTGAAAAATCAATACCAGTTCCAGTAGGCTGTCTAAACTTCTGGCCAAGACCTTGCTCGAAATTAACAGTCACAGGTGCAAGAAGGTTTTCTTTCATTGGTGTGAGGGCACAGCCTTCACCTTCTTTTGCAAAGAAAAATAAGGTGATGCTGTTAAAAAGATAAGAAACAAAACCATTAGAGCACGTAAATGAGTTGCTGTAGTACAAAATGTCCACATTCATAATCATCATGATGATTTGATGTCAAAATCCACCACAGAAATGGCAATTAGCATTTTAAAAAACAAAAGTATCAAACATGGCAAGCAACTAAACTGGCACGCATTAAGCTGCTTACTGATTACATAATGCTCCTTCATATAGTAAAGCAATAAGTACTTATAAATACTAATAATTCAGTGACATTTTCACACGTTAAGTTTATACAATGTTGGCCAAACACAACTGAAATAAGTATTAAACGAACTATTCAGATCATTAAAAGAGAAAGAGCAGTCAGGTATTGCAATCAAAGGTAACACAACAGGCAAAAGAGAAAAAGCAATTCCTCAAAATCCCCATCCCCTCCCCTAAAAAATAAAAGAAAAAAAGATTAAAAAGCCACTTGGTAGTCAGAAGGATATATAGAATGAAAAATAGGTATTGATTATCAAATAAAGATATATTATCGCTTCAGCAATCTATAGCAGCGATAGGTTTCACTCATTTGCTGTTAAAATTGACACCCTGGGTTGTCAAAGGCAATTCAACCTAGAAACACAAAATTTGCTTAACCAGTAAACCACAACTACCTGCGAAACAAAATACTCATTCAACAAAAACTGTATCTACTCTGCCATGGGAAGAACAAAAAAAATCACAATGAGCTATCTAAAGCATCAACTTATGGATTGCAGCTACCTTTATACCTATATCTTCTCTTCAGACAACACTAAATGCACACCTTCATTTTAAATGCGAGTTTTGCACCTTACAACGCTAACAGGACCAACATACATATCCTGCTGACTAGTATCCCATACAATCCACATGTAGGCAAAAGCCCATAACAGTCCAAAGCAGTCAAGCTTCCATCACAGCACAAAATGTTGGATCATAACAATACAAAATTACAGGACTAGCAAGCTAACAAGTAGCATTGTCTGTCTTCTTTCTTGATTCTCGGATATAATTACAAGCAGATTGAGTAATCCAATCCTGCACAGCACACACCCACAACAAGCAAAAACACACAAAGCAGCTTATTCAAGCAGCCAGCAACGAAATGAACACAATTACCACATCACAAAAGACACCCAAGTAATTCACACGACGCATCAAACAATCCACAACACAAAATAACATATAATCAAGTTAATTCATGCAGCTGCAATATTATGATGGCGAAAAATGTTATTTTTCAACTCCCCCCCCGCCCCACAAAAAAAATGGAAAAAACTCACCACCCAGAAACGGTGGAGTCAAAAGTGAAGGAAACGAGGAATCGGCCAGGGTTTTCTTCATCGGGCTCGATCCTGAGGGTCTCCTTCTTGATGTTGACGTCGTTCCTTATGGTAACCGCTTTCTGGTGCTCCACGTAAGCGGCGGGAGGGGGCATCCCCGGCCTGCAAGGGTAACCCCGACCGGTAATCCATCCGTTCTCCATGTGGGGGTGGGGGTGGTGGTGGTGATGGTGGTGGGGGATGGGAACCGGCGGCGGCGGAGGGTAGTAAGCCGGGTATTGGTACTGTGGGTAATGCATCGGAGGGTTGGGGTTGGGGTACTGAGCAGGGTAAGGGGCAGGTCCAGGGTACACGAAGGGGTTGGCGGCGATCTCGGGCTGCGGCGTCACGGGGGGAGGCGGGGGGTGGGTTCGCCGTGAGGCTCCGCCGTGTCGGCGACGGCCGGTTCCACCACCGCTGCTTGAGATGTTGCCCATGGTTGGCGGAATCAGAGGATTGTTTGGGTATTTGAAGAAGAAGAAGAAGAAAAAACCCTAATTTGAAGACAGAAGAAGAAGAAGAATAATCATAATAGGGTTTTTTTTTTTGGTGACACCGGAGGTTCCGGTGGTAGAATCACGTTGGGGCTTTTTTTGGTTGAAGCGTTTTAGGAAAAATCGAAAGTTGAAACGGAATAGAAAGAGGGAAGGAAATGAAATCAGAGATTAGGGAGAGGAGGTATTGTTGTTGTTGTGGTGGTGAAAGGGTGTTATGAAAACTTAGAATGAATGCATAATGAAGCATTGAAGAAGAGGAGAAGAAAAGAATAAAAACGATTATATCTTAATTAAATATTAGATTATGCATAATAATACCCAAAAAAAATGCAAAGATGGGTTGGGGCATAATGGGATTGCGTAAAACTACGGAACAACAGTGGGTTATATTAAATTATTAATGGTGTGTTCAACAAATACATGGATAACAATAGACAATTAAGAAAATGCTCAAATATCATTGTTATTATTTTTTTTTATCAATTTTTCTAAACACAATCATTACATTCTCTTAATCATTTCATATACTCTCTTTTCATTTGAATGAAAAATTAATGTTATTGAAGAAATAAACAAATACTATTAAAAAAAGAATTTAACTTTATTGAAAAAGGAAATTAGCATAATAATATTGGCTTCTTTTTTTTTGTTGAGTTAGTTTAGTTTATTAAGAGAGTTGATTTTTTTTTTCAATAACTCTTGTTTCTTTTTTTAGTAAAATTTATTTCTGTGTCTAAAAGAAAATGAAACTAACATTTTTAAATCAAAATAAAAACTTTGAATTTTTATTTGACAATGTTTTTCTTTATCTGACACAACAAGAGGAGAAAAAAATAGTAAAAAAAAATTGCAAAAAATGATAGTAGAGAGAAAAAGAATGACGATAATATATATATATATATATATATTAGATGAGCATTGTTATTCATATATTTGCTGTAAATATAGCATTGCTCTGTGCAATTGTGATAAAGTTCATCGTTTTTTCTTTTACTTTTTAAAATTAAAGCGTATTTATTATCCAGGATCATTTTATTTTTCTATTGGATGGTAAGTTGAATTATTTACCACTCTCTCTTGAAACAGAAATTATATTATGTGTCGTTTTCGGACACGATTCCACTTTACTAGTTTACCTCATTAGGTGGGCATTCACGCTATCGTACTTGTCTTACGCGGATGCAACCCAACCCCACACAGTCACCAACTGGATATCAAATCATTATTATGCACATCTCTATATCTAATCCAAAGATAAGTACGTGCTTTAACTTAATATAACGACATTTATTTATAATTTATATATATACACACACTTAATGTTGGAATTATGGACAATGATCCTTTTCCCCTTTTACCATGTAGGTAAGTAGGTTGCTGCCTCAGTTGATTAACTTCACTTTGAAGAAAAATGTAGTGGCAATTAAAGAAGACATGATACCAGTTGGTTTTGTTCTGTTAGAGAATGCACTTGTGTGCCACTACAAATTTGAAGCTTTTAAGGTTTCTTTATTTTATGTTCCAATTCACTTAATGCACTTGGGTGGGACTCTTAGGATTAGGAAATTCATACAAAAGGCTTTTAGGTTTTACGCATGAGAATAATCTTTTAACTCATGTTTTGTAGTGTGAATTAAATGAGCTGACCTACCCCCAATAAGTCATACTCTATATGAATTAGTGTAAAGGTCACTCAATTAAGGGCGTGTTTGAAATGAGAGTAAGAGAAACAGATAGGTAATAACTTAACTAAATATTAATAAATTTTATTTGTGAGTAATTTTAAAGGAGGAAAAGAAATTATAAAGGAGCATATTGTCACTCTTTATTACTATTTAAAGTATCAAAAATTTGTCTTTTTATATTTGGAAGATAAGAAGACTTTGCTGGTAGATAATTTGTTGATTTATTTTGTTATTTGAGTTGTCCTTGCAATTTTCTCTGTTGTAAAGACTCTCAACGACATTATCATTGTTAGAACTCAAATTCTCCTCTCTTTTTTTCTAATCAATGAGAGAAGACTCTATTGAACAAAATATCAATTCATTGATTACTATTCACTTATGAATTACAATGCTAGTAATCCCTTATTTATACTCCTAAGTAATGCCCAATTAACTTACTATTATAATTTTTTTTTAAAAAAAACTTTCTATTATTATGATCTTAACAATGACCATAACAAAATCATGAAAAGCAAGAAGAAAGAGAAGAAGAATTGTAGAACACAAACTGAATTCGAGAATTTCTTGCTTTGTATTCATCCAACACCAAAAGTAGAAAGAATGAGTAGTGAAACTATTAACTCTACTTTAACCTAGTCATTTGGCTTATATATAAAACAAACAACTATCTCTAACCAAATATCGAAAAGAAGAAAAACCAACTCCAACTAATTGTAATAATTACTTTAACTAGTGCCAGCTTGAAATAACTAACAACTAAGTAACCACCCTAACTAATCATGGTGGATAGCAGCAAAGGCACGAGCTTGTGTTTGCCTTCTGAGAGCTGGGTCTGTATTCAGATGCATGTGAACTGGGCTGGTCTTGTTCATTTGGGCCTGAATCATGTGACAGCCTTGGAAAGTCTGTTTGGCAACCTTTCCTTATATGGATAGCAGTTGGACTCTTTTAACTTCTTCAATTTTGTCTAAAGTTAAATTAGAAAAGTCAATGAATTAGCTTAAGGGACACTTTCCCTAGTTTTATTCTATCTTCCGTTTTAAAATAAAATAAAATAGGCACTTAAAAACAGCAAATGTGCGGTATTAAAAGGACGAGTCGTGCGCTTAATAGAAATAATTAAGTCAGATTTATTAGTTTTTTAGTACAACAAAAGCAAGGATCTAAGAAACTTCTAAAAAGGATTAGTTTTTAATCAAACAAACTTGCAATAATTTTCTTTTGGTAATTAAAAAATAGGTGTGTTATTTAAATTTATGTGCGGATTCATATTATATATACCATATAATTTAATGATAAATATACGATGAGACAATACAGTATTATATATATATATATATATAATAAATATAAATAACATTTTAAGTTAAAATCATGAAAAGTAGTGGAGAAACGGCAGAAAGAGTGAGTCAAACTAAGAACTAATGATGAGGGCGAGGGACATTGTTGGTTGCCGTGCCTCTTTCTTTGCTTCCTCTCCCGACTCCTCTCATAGTTGTCTACACACCGTCCCCATCTCCAAAATCTTCACCACTCAAACGCCCAAATCCAACATCATAGACACTTTTGTTATATAACATGAAGCTTCCCTGTTCTTCTTGTTTCTCATCTTCGGTGGTCAAACAACAAACAAAACAAGGTACATGTGAACTTTTAATAATTGACCAGGGTTAATGTTTCTTACATTCCTCCTCTCACATATATCCCACATTTATATGCTACTCAATTTCGTTATGTTTGATCTGTTAAAATAACTTGTGTGATTCACCCACAGGAGGGCCAGGGGGAGATCTTAACGATGGAAGCTTTCGGGTGTTCACTTACAGGGAACTGGTATCAGCAACTCGTGGTTTTCATCGCTCCGAGAAGGTTGGAGAAGGAGGTTTTGGCTCTGTCTACAAGGTCAGTATGTTTCCTGTGTTTAATATTAGGGACAGAGGGGATAGAGACACGAAAGCAAATTTTTTTTTGTATTTTTTGTACTTAATTAAAGTTGGCCAAGGGGTCATAGAATTGGGGTATGGAGGGACAATTTTCGCTATCTTTATTCTTGTGTTTTTGTTTCATTGTCCTCTCACTGGTACCAATCAGCCTTAATGTTCTAAAAATGACATGCAATTTAATGTTATTTGTTAATTAGTACCTATGGTTGTGAATTATTATTAATGGAAGACTGATTGGGGGCTTTTAGTTGTGAAGGGGCGGCTTCGTGACGGAACTTTGGTGGCAGTCAAAGTGCTTTCCATTGAGCTGGAATCCATGCGAGGGGAGAGGGAGTTTGTGGCTGAATTGGCTACACTCGCTAACATCAAGCACCACAATTTGGTCATTCTTAGAGGATGTTGTGTCGAGGGAGCCCACAGATACTTAGTCTACGATTACATGGAGAACAACAGCCTCCACCACACTTTCTTAGGTGATTCTGCTTCTTCTTCTTTTTTAGATTTCTTAGCCAGTTTGCGGTCAGAGAAGTTCTAATCTGGATTTGAAATGTTATGTTAGATATGCTTTAGAGTTCAGACCATATAAAGGAGTGTACATCAACATATTGAAGTCATATTTTTCAAATGAACTCATCCAACAGATGAACCCTGTGACGAGTTGGATGAGTTGATTTTTTGTGATGATTTAAGTGAAGTTTTTTTTTCTTTTCTTGTCAAGAGATGGGGCATTGGACGTTAGATAACACTAGATGAAAAAAAAGGCCTTCATCGTGTGGGGCAAGTTTACACCCAACCAACAAAGCATTGAGTTGAGCCCCGTTCTCATCCAACACCCGATCAGCTTCGAGTCGAGCAAGTTTGACAGGTTGAACAAGTTGGTTCACCCAATGCACATCTCTACACATACTAAACAACATTAATTCTGAAGCATATACAACAACTACATAACCACACAAAAATTTCTGTTGCAAGTAAGAACATGATCAATTATAGTCTTTTAATTTGGTTATGGATTTTGGCTCATAGGTTCAGAGCAAGGTAGGATGAGATTCAGTTGGGAATCACGGAGGGATGTGTCCATAGGTGTGGCACGTGTGCTTGCCTTTCTACACGAGGAACTCGAGCCTCATATCGTGCACAGAGATATCAAGGCTAGCAACATCCTCCTTGATCGAAATTTCACACCTAAAGTCTCAGACTTTGGCTTGGCAAAGCTACTAAGAGATGAGAAGTCCTACGTTAGCACTCGAGTTGCTGGAACATTGTGAGTAAATAATGGAGCAAAACTTTAAATTGGTCTTAGGAATTGTTAATATTGGTCAAATTTATTTTTAGTTATGCAAATTGTTGTATTAATCTCTAAAATTGTTAAAAATCAATAAGGCTTTATACTTTAACTGAATCCTTTTATTTTTGTTATGTGAGGACTAATGGGGTTTATTTCCAATATTTTTGTTTCCTTCTTTGGGAATTAAAAAAAAAAAAACTTGGTACAGGGGATATCTTGCTCCAGAGTATGCTAATTCTGGACAAGTAACACGAAAATCAGATGTTTATAGCTTTGGAGTACTGCTGTTGGAAATAGTGAGTGGCCGAGTGGTGGTAGATGCTTTTCAAGACAAGGAACGTTTCATAGTAGAAAAGGTGATGACATGACAAGTAACAATTAAACATGTTGTATGATATTTGAAAGATTTCAAATGAAGGTGGTTGTGTGTGTGTGTGTGTGTGTGTGTGTTGCAGGCATGGGCAGCATACGAAGGGAATGATGTATTGAGAATGGTAGATCCGGTGCTGGGTGTGAACTATCCCGGGGAAGAAGCAAAACGGTTCCTAATGGTGGGGCTGCGTTGCGTGCAACAAGTAGCAAAGGTTAGGCCAAGAATGTCAGAGGTTGTACACATGTTGACCAGCAACAACAACACTGACATGGAACAACAAGTTCACATCTCAAAACCGGGTTTTGTTGGGGATCTCAGGAGCATCAGAATCAGGGAACAAACTACGCATTCATCAGAACAAGAATTAATCAGTTCTTCAAGTGGAGCAAACGCTAGTTCCATTTGGACTACTACGGCTGATCTTGCCCGTTAGACTTGGATCAAATTTCGCTCAAATTGTTTGCAATTTTATTTTATTTTATTTTATTATCTCTCTCTTCAAGTAAATTGGTTTTTATTCGTTCATGGTAATCTGCTGAATTTGGTGCGAATTAAAGTCTCGTTTGGGCGGAGCAAGTGGCACAATGGAGTCATTTTTTTGTGTGTGTGTATATATATATATTTTAATTTACCAATTGGTAAGTTGAATGACGCCATTAATTTAATGTTAAAGAAGGTGGGATTGATAGATCATACAATTATTTTTTTTACAAATGTCTTTGTATAGATAACACGTTTTTTTTATTACATGTTAGTAACGTCATAGAAAAAAAAATTGTATTACCATGGTATTCTAGGTTCATACTTAATTGACGTGGTTGTGGAATGTTTCCACTAGGCTAAAGGCTTAAAAGAAAAAGGAATTTTGAATTTGTAATATATATATATATATATATAATTGGGACAATGTGTAAATTTGAGTCACTTTAATCTTTAAAATTTAAAACTCAATTTTTTAATCTCCAAAACCGAAAGTCATAGGTCAAATTAGTTATTGAATTCATTATCATATCATCACATTTTCGTTGATTTAACATATTAAATAAAATTACAACAATAACAAAGTTGTAAATGAAATGTGACATCACCTGGGCCTTCAAATGAGTTTGGGAGAGTGACTGCATTTACAAATGAAATTTCGATATCAACAGATACAAATGGTACTACAACATCAATTGCTGCCTCAATTCTTGCCATACCCCATTAATGTGACAAATCAACAAAAATATAAATGATAATAAATTAAATGACTAACTTGATTTATGAGTTATGATCTCAGGGATCATAAAGTCAATTTTTGAGTTAGAGAAACCAAAATAACTTATGCTTATAATTTTAATGACCAAAATGAACATTACACTACCTTGATTATTATTCTCTCCATCCATTAAGTCATTTTTTTTCTTTTTACTTCTAAATACATTGTTGACTCAATGTATTTAAATATAATTACATAACAATTGAGTCAATAATACATTTAAAAGTAAAAAAAAATGTCACTTGTTAATGTTTCATGCACTTGTGAATGTAGTATTATTACAAGATAGAAAAATAAGCATTGTTATTTAATATTTTTATGTGTCTGTGTATGCATGTTTTTAATATTATTCACTTTATACATTTGATAATATTTGTTTTTCAATTTTATAATGTTTATTTTTACTATTTGGATAACCTTTTAGATGTGTTAATAATATGTTTTTGTTGGAGAAGAGGATGGGTGATGGTCCATATTCTCCGTGGCCGGTTGATACAAAACGGGCTGAGCCCACAGTTTTGTCTTGCTGATGTACTAAAACGTGGATGCATTTAATTGAATTCCCCTTTTCTCCATCCAAAAAGTCAAAAATGGTACTCTTAAATCAGCCCTATTTATTTCCAAATAGTAGTAGATTTTTATAAATTAAGCCAGCCACTAACTTATCCAATTGACTAGTCAGCGTCATCCATTGACAAAGACTTTGATGATTTTCGTCTCACTTTTTTTACCGAGGGGCAAACGAATTCATGAGATTCATCTACATGGGGGAGGAGTAGAAAGAGTGGCATTGCAATAACGCTATTGGTACAGCTTAAAAAACTTAAAAACATTCAATTGTTATATAAAGAAGGAAATAAATGTTATAAAATAAAAATAAAACATAGACAGAAAAATATACCGTGTTTATTACCTACAAGTCTATTGTGAAGAAAAGATTAAATTCTTCTCATTTTTAAAATAAAATAAAAGAAGAGGGAAATATTAACATATCTAATTATTCATTTACATGATATCTTATATTAACGTAGTTATTGACTTTAATTGAATAGTAAGATAATTAACTCAATTCTCCCAATCTTGATTTGAAATAAATTATCATATCAGATTAGATATTCAAACTAACAATGTTATTGCCTAAATTTTCGTTGTTTACCAGCTTACAGCCAGCGAAACGTACACAGTCCGTACAAACTTGTTACCAACAAGCCAATAACTAATCTATTTTGAATAAAATGAAGAAGATTAATCATATAAGGTTAGTGGGTGTTTCACAATTAATCTCATGAATTTAAACATATTGTCATTTTTAGATTTCTTTTTATCTCTCTATTAAACTTTATCGGGGAACAATATGGCACCCAAGAGAAATTTAAATGTTTAAAACTCATGTTAATATGGACAAATAAAATTATAACACATACTTTAAAATAAATTTTATTATGGTATTCGAGTGAACTATGTATTCATATTAACATGGGTTTTATGCCCCCTTAAAATTTCCCCTGAACGTAGAAATCCCCAACTCTATTATATATGAATACTTTTGTAATTATTATCTTACTTTGTCACATACTTAAACAAGCATAAACCTTATGTAAAAAAAAAAAAAAACAAGTATATACCTTAATTAAATGTCAATTGTTCTCACTTTACTTTTTAAAGTGAGAGATAACAAAACAAAATAAAATTGATATATCAATATAAATAATGAATAATGATGCTTTTGTGTGTGCCCACATTTGCAGGCAAGAGCAGCTCATGATAATTGATTAAGATACAACGAAATTCATGCATAATTGAACTAAAGGCAAAGGCGGTATGTTTTGAGCTGTACACATTAATATCGCTAACCTTTGGATTGTACTCAATCCTTAGACTCTTGCATGTTTATGCGTGAAATGTGAAAACTTTATATGGAGATGACATAAACAGACACTAAATATCCTGTACGTTAAATCTTGTTATAAGTTTTAGGGTTAATGATATTAATGTACAGTTGACCTAGAATAATTGCAAACTCAATTGGAAAAGCTCAATATGCATGATTTTAGTAGCAATTAAAGTCTTATTTAACATCTCTAAGTGTAGTGCATCATGTACATTGTAAAAAGTGAAAACACGCGGCTTCTCAAAAAAGAAAACACACCAAATACCAATTTTGATGTTTCTTATGTTAAGTTTATCAATTAAGTTTATCCTCAAAGCAAAAAAAATTTATTAAGTCAAAAGTCGATTAAAATAGCAACTAAAAGTAACTACTTTAATTAATTTTTAATAACTTTAAAATAAATTTATTTATTTTTATTATTTAAAGACAAATTTAATTGATAATAATAATAATGAAGACAATTTTAATGATCTACTCTACTCCAACAAATACATTAGTGACTTGAATGAAGAAAGTTTATATTAACTAAGGCCACTTCAACTTGAACAGAGCTATGCAGTTGCACTGGTCTCCCCATTTTTGTGAGTATAGCTGCAGGGTGACTCCAAAGGGTACCACAAAAAGCTGGAAAAGACTAATGATAATGTTAAAGGCCATGCAATTCATTGCTCCCCAGACCTAGACCTTACTACATATATTGATTGATATGATAGGTTTTCAATTCTCAGTCAAACTTTTCAACGAATCCAGACATGTAGTCCATAATTCACCCCAACTTTGCTGCATAGACATATTTCATAATTTGTCGAGAGACGAGCAATAAAGTTTACACCATAAATTGCATTTTCCAATTCAACTAAGAGCCTAATTTAAATTAAACTGTACTGAATATTTGAAAATAAAAAATAAAACAAATGTAAACAAAAGCCAAGACCTTAATTAACCAGTCGTGCATTTATATTACAACAAAAAATGACAACACCACAATCAAAATGATTGGTGGAAACGTCAACTTGAAGGTGACAAGGGAAGTCAATCAACCCATATAAACTTATAAGAAAGGGAGGCAAAGATTAAAATAAACACACGTTTTTTTTGTCTATTACAATTTATAGCTAATAAAACTAACCTATCTACTATCTAATCAAGTCAATGACATTTTGGACCCGGAAGGTTGAGAGGACAACCTAATACACTTTCACCATAATCAACGGATTAATCATCATCCAGACACCAAAAAAGACTAGGAGACCTTTGAAAAATCTCTCTTCCAAAACAAAGATGGAAAAATGAAACAAAGAATAATGGATCAGATGGAAAAATGAAACAAAGAATAATGGATCAAAGGGAGATTAAAAAAATTGAATTTAAGAGCACATAATAAACTCTATTATGCAGAAGATATAACAAACCACTTTAGTTTCCCCTCAATTAATAATAATACACAGCATGCATGGCTCCTCGCACGCCATTCGTTAAGGCCATCAATGTGCTGATGGGTTCAGCAAATGGCATACAGGGAGCCAGGCACACCAACTATATATGCTACTAATACACACAAAATGAAAAACCAAATTAATGCAAAATCTTAGCCTTATTTCTCTATCCAAACTAGGAAGATGATAAAGAAGGTTATAGCTGACCAAATTTGTATGCTCTTTATAATCCCCTGATGCTGCTGAGGCATGAAGTGATCTCTGCAAGGTTGAAACATAGGAGCAATTGATCAGCATATATATATACACACACATATATATATAGCATGAGGAAGAAGAGAGCGCCTTCCGTGTTCCCCCCAAAAGACAAAACCACCCCTCTAAGTTCCTTTGCCTAATTTTTTTTTTCTTCTATTTATACATGGGAAACAACCAAGCAGCTTTTTCGAGATATCAATTTGGCATGAAGCAAAAGCTAGCTTTGTAGTTAAAATCACTCTACCTGAAACCCAACTTGTGTTTTTCATTTTTCCTATTAAAAGCTCCTCAAGGTTAGAGAGACACTGTGAAAAAAGCATAGAGGGTTTAATAAAATGGAGGGGTGTGTGGATTAGAGAGTGAAAGAGAGGACTTTGTCCTGTTTTGCTAGAGGCTAGGATGGCTCTAGGGATGTCTCTGCATTCATTTCATTCAAACTTTATTTTATTTTTATTTCTCTCATTGCATAAAAAGGGCATGAGTCATTTTTATCATCAGAAGCTGATTTGTCTGCATGTGTTTGTATCCCCTTTAGATTCCTATTCCTATCCCCACACCCCACCCCCCACACACCCACACACACAATTGAGTCACTCTAAAGAACAACATATTTCCCTCTCTTGTCCTTTTCCCTTTACACCTTGCGTTGTTTTCTTTCTTTTTCCCCTTTTCTCATTCGGTGGTTCTGCCATACAATACAATTACACATATACATGATGTAAAAGATACTACACAGTATTATTAAGAGTTTTTTTTTAAATAAAAAAGGTAGCAGTTTGTTTAGGTACCTGTTTACCCCTATATTCTTCTGAAGGCATCTCAAATCAACTGATGTCACTAATAGTTGTTGCAAGATTAAATTGCAGTTCAAGCAAGGAAAAAAGCTCAAGTATCTCTCTCTCTCTCTCTCTCTCTCTCTCTCTCTCTCCTTACTCTAGAGAACTGCAATTGGCACTAGAGTTATTAATTAACATATGGTCTACGGTGTGAACATACATGTTTGACATATTAACTTCAAAAAAAATGGACTTTGAGGTAGTAATTATTTAATTATGAAAGACAAGGGTGTGAAATTTGCATCCCAAATGATTGAACCGAAACAACATAAGTCTAACTTCCGTTACATTGCATACGCCAGTGCTTAGAAATTGCTCTTCATTTCTCAAGATGCAGTGATTATTAAGATAAATGTTATTTGTATTGCCCATTTTGAATAAATACTTAATAATTTACTCTCACTAAAATATAAAGTCAATCTTATTCACATCTTCTCTTTCTCTATGACTTGTATAAGAGTCTATTGTTAGGTATCCACAAGAGTGGGTTATACAAATATTATTCATTGACAAATTTAAAATGGAATTAAATTATTCAAAAATAAATTATGCACAACCTTATTCAACACCTGTGTAGTGTTCAATGAGTTTGGAAACATTCCTTAACATATGATCTAGAGCAAGCCTTCCTATCAAGCTAAACTTTTTGAATAATAATTGAAGAAATAATAATTAAAAAAAGAGTCAAAGGGTTGAATGAAATTGCATACACACATCATAGTTTGCTCCTAATCAATTTGCATAAACAAGGGGGGGGGGTGTCACGGGGCAAATGCACATGCAAAAGCAGGGTAGTGGCTGAAATAGAGGGTTCCCTTCAAGTATGACAGGAATCTCAAGTAGGACCAAAAGAACCATTCCTGAAAAAAAAAAAGAAAAGAACACGGTCAAGTTGAAATAATAAAGCTGCAGATTTTCCATACCCCAGAATCTTGAGTGAGAAAAACAGTCCACCACACAACAAAGGTTTATACACCGCATCATGAAAAAAGGAGCTACAATATTACTAGTTAGTGCATGATTGGAGGGAACTCCAATTTGTCATTATTTATTTATATAATAAAATTTTTCTAATTCCACGGGGAACTGAAAACATTTGGCATTGTCCGTGTGTTTGGAATAGCCTTGTTACCCTTCCAATTGCAGATTCTACAATACCCTTGTTGGCCTATATATGCTTGTGTTGTAGGACTAGTAGGTCTTGTGCACATGCATTTCTCTGGCACTTTTTTTTGGTTATTGAATCCCTACTACTAATTTCAATTATTACCGGATTCACGGGAAGCCATTATTACTAAGTCAATATAGTATAAAAGGAAAATCAAGATTTACATTGATCTCTTTTGATTTTATGTTTCAGTCCCTTCTTTATATGCATGATTGACTGCCTCAATTGTCTCCTTAATTGAGTTTCTCTAATTTTCTATATTTTCACAGTTAAGGCGATAAATAATCAGCTGAATTTGGTAAATATCTAATTAACTACGGACACTCTACCCGAACAATATGATTTGTAATGAGAGGTGATTAGTTCTATCGTTTTGATTGATAGTAATAACGTGGAGCGGATCTTTTCGGTGAGATTTTCATGTGTAAATCTTTAGTATTATTAATTGTGTTGTGTTTACATGTATGACCCAAATTTAACATTACCTAATTCATCAATAATAATAAATTACGCATAACAAATTACGACGTGAAAATCTCATTTCCATAATAATGTTAGTAAATTTTTTATTAGAATAGGGAAACCGACTATGATGACCCTTAGGGGAGAGAGAGAGAGAAAAAAATAAGAGAAAGGCACGTCTCGCGTGAGACGCATAACATCTTGCGTGAGATGATGCCGTAGGTGAACAAAAATGGTTTATTTCTGGAGCTCATCTCGCGCGAGATGATGTTTACATGGGTTCGTCTCGCGTGAGACGAGTGCAAGAATTAATCCAACATCGATTAACACATCTCCTCCTCCCCTTACACATAGAGCCTTCCCGTGAGTGTTTAGACTTGCTAATTCACTCCAAGAACTTGAGAGGTCACACTTTTGTGACACTTTTCGCTCCAGTTATATTTTAATTATTTTCTCACTCTTGTTTTCTCCCTTTTGTGGGGAAGAAGTGCCTCCACTTAGAGTGTGTGGAGTTCCCAACTTAGTGCTCTTTAGTGGTCAGTCATGTTAAGGTGAGTGACTTTCTTCAGTTTATTTTAGACCATGTAGTTATTTTTAAAAATTATTTTATTTATTTTGGCATTCTTTTATTTATTCATGTTTTATAAAATTTTAGGAGGTGAAAGTTATTATTTTAATTACGTATCTATGAAGTTACTTATTCTTTTATTTAGTTAGATATTTTCTCATGATTATTTATTTAGAAAATCTTTATTGATGAGATAGATATTTACGAAGCTATTTTTAGAAAATCATAAAACTATTTTTAGAACTACACAGGACCACATTTTATTGCATTAAATATATTCATGTTGTGCGTGTATGAAGGTTCTGTCTAAAACAAGACTTAATATTTAAAATGTCCATTGTGACACACCTTTTTTATGTGCGAACCTCCATGAGAATCTTAATTTACCTTTATTTTTTCAAAACAAAACACTTAAGGATATTAAGTCATGTAATGATAAGGATTATGTTGTAATGATCATGTTATGTATTTGAAACTATTTTCATGGGATATCTAGGATAGTAGATTTAGGGGCAAGACCGTAAAGTCCAGACATGACAGCCTGTGATGCCCGGTGTCATGTATCATGTATCATTTCATGTAGATTAGGGGTAAGACCGTAAAGTCCGGACATTTCAGGAACAGAATGCTTGGAACGTCTATGTAGAGAAACTCCCCAACTATATTATATTTTCAAATACTTTTATGTATTAGTTATTATTATAGAAACATTTTATACTTGCTATATATATATGTTGTGTATTATATTTGTATGTCGTGTGTTTTTCGAAGTGTCCCATGTTGTGAAGCAGGTTGTGAAGTAGCATAGCGCAGCGTGGAATTTATGGTCAATGTAGCATGTCAGAATTTAAGAGTCAGCAATTCACCTTGAGGTGAAGCTATCTATAGGATTGTCAATTTATTTTTATTTTGTAATCAAGTTATGTTTAAAGTGTTCCAATTGTATACAGGTATGATCCTTAGACCAGTGGCATATTTTATCATGTATATTTATATTTTATATAAAAGAATTCATGTTTAGTTTTAAAAAATATTTCTTTTAATTAAAATTAAAGTGCATGTTTTTATAAAATGCATTTAGGAGACTATCCTAAGCTGAGACGCGACACCGACCAAGACATTAACTGCAATAAATAATTGAGCAACAAAAGATAGGACTGGAATCTGTACCGTTTGTCTTGGAACAGGGAATATAGTAGTAACAATTTGCCTCATAGGGGTGCACTATCTGATCTGTAGGTTCATGTTTATTGAGTTATCTTTACCTTAATATTTTAATATTATATAATTGTATATTATATAGTAGAAACATTTTCAAGAGTCAAGATACCTTTACCTTATTCTTCATCCCGTAAATAGAATAAGTGTATTCTTACTTCTGATATTTTTTCTCCGAAAAAGAAATTAGTATATATTTAAAGGGATATATTATTTGAACATATCTTTCTTGACATAAATCACGCGCACTCACAAAATATGAAGTAAAAAGTATTTATATTAAGTAACAATTTTGTTATTTGAATATATAAAATAGGATGAATACTTTATTATTCTTTTTACAATACATTATGAACTCACTTCTAACAAGCTATTTATACTCGTTCATATATTTTTAAAGAGCATTTTCCATTAAGTAAATCACCTTATCAAATTAATTTCTATTTGAAACATGATAATAACAAATGGTTGTCGGTCATAACCATGTGAATAAAACATAATTGTTCATAATTGTTAATTCATAGTGAAATGTACGTACCACAATCATTTATTAATTCACTTTTCCTTTACCTTTTCATAATTGTTCAATACATACAAATCAGACCAAAAAAAATCTCATTATCACAACATTGTTTTAGGGAATCTTTAATTATCCTTAGATTAATAAAATAGTAAATAAAACATAATTTTATTATTGATTTTATAATAAGATCCTTTACCTTACTCTTAAAAAAAAATCCTCATTTTAAAAAATATTTGTCCCAAGTTCTACGAGTTTAAGATTTCAAAACATATAATTAATATAAATTAATTATCAACGTTTGTCCAAAGTCCAAACACACATATTTTACATGCCACGAGTGATTACGATATGCATGTGGCAATATTTGGTTAAGAAGGCCTTTGTGAGAAATCAGCTTTGGAGTTGTTTCGGGCTTCACATGAAAGCAGCGCAACAGTATGCAGCCTCTGATCGTGGAAGTTGAGAAATTAAGAAAAGGGGATGCAATCATGGTCTTTTTCTGTCATAGGTCAGGGGGTACTATTCCTTCAGCAATTAATCTGCCATGCTTTGTAAAATTATGCAGAATTCTTTGTGGCAAATGATAATGAATTGTCCGAGATGAATGTCATGCTCTGTACTATCATAAATGACGTGTTAATCGATGCTTTTTGCCTTTGCAGAATGGACCATAATATTTGACAGTGAATCTTCACTTTAATCCAAAATTAGTTTTTCGAACTAAAAAGAAAAATCCAAAATTTGTTTACTCAGTTGGTGTCTGTTTGATTCCCATTATTCAATATGGATCAAAAGAAATCCGTATGGATCGAAAAACTATAACTTGTCTAATTCAGTAAATAATAGATTTCTTCATCTCATTTTTTTCACAAAAAGGTTATGTTTAATATCTAATCGTTAATTAAAAATGTGAAACTCATGCATAATATAAATAATTTAAGGATCTTTTTAAATCATATTTAATTTTTTATCATTAAAAGATTAATGATAAAAAATTAAATATGATCCTTTTACGTAAAAGAATGACATGAGAAAATTCATCTCTAAAGTTAATAACATGATAAAAATCACTTCTGTTAAAGTTATTCTTGGTTGTCTTTAAGGTATTTTCTCCTAGAAGCGCAACTCATGGTGTAATTACATCAAACCCTATCATGAAACGGTAATAGTAGCCCATGTTATGTTACGTGGTAAATTCGAAAATTGAGTTTGATTCATGCCTTGACTTAGAATAGGATAATTTCAACAAAAAGAAATGTCTGTATGAATTCTAAACTGTTTATTTCAACAAACAAGAAATTATTTTGAGTACATGGCAGCAAGGTACCAAGTATTGTAACAAAAACCAGATAATATCCACACATAAGAATTCGCATATATCAATCAAGGATACTAATTTCTCACACTTGTTACATACTTGAGGAGCATGGCGACAACATCCTCTGATGTTCTAGCAGCCTCGTTTTTAGATGTTGTGTTACGGGTTAAAAATTGAGGGTTTGGGGAGCTCTAACCCTCTAAGGAGGGAGGGAAGCTCACATTCCTTAAAAAGTTTAAAGAGCACTTAGCCCATTAAAGAATAGGAGAGACTCTTCTCACCTGGTCACATCGGCCTAAAGAGAGAGCTTCATGACGCTTAGGGGAAGAGAAGGTCGCAGACACAAGACTCTGGGTTTGACCAAGTGAAAGCTAAAAGGAGGTAACCACGACTTCTCCTCTACCAATCCGCAACTAACTCCTAGATAAGCTGAGGTAGCGGTTAAGCAAAATCCCCTCGCTTTATCTCTAGATCATATATAAGGCACATGACCTCATGTCACCAGGTAATCACTCATTCCTTTTCTAGAGAACCCACCTAATACTTGTGCTTACTAAGCGTCATAGTGCCTTTACAGGTACACTCCACTGCCGCACTCTCTCTAAGTGAAGAACCCTTTTGGAGCTTCTGTCCAAGAGGAACTTGCCTGAAGCTTCTATTCAAGCATTGAAGCTTCCGTCAAGACGCCTTCCTCACCCTCTACTCGTATTCAGGTAACTTTGTTCCCTATACGAATTACTTGCGAACATGATGGATCTTTGCATTAGTGTCTTGCTCGAGCCGCTTGACACTAGCACCAGAATGTCCACTACTCTGCAATTCATGGGAAAGAATGCACACAAAACTTGGAATAAGATGATGAGGTATTCTTGCGTCGGAGTTTGTTACTCTAGCCAATTGTTAAGATTCACATGGATATATATAAAATTATTCAATTGTCTCCATATAATAGTTTAAGCTTTTAAGAGACATAATTTTTTATATTAATCACATGCGAACTTACCTCTGAAACTAGTCGAGCTGAGTTTGATATTCAGCGATCTCCATTTCGGCCTCTTCTTTGGCCTGTTTTAGCCTAGTCAGTTTTCCTAACAGTGCATAGGTCCAGAGTGCTATATATTGATTAGTGTACTACTAGTAAAGAGTTTTGACATGACTATTAACTGATTATATAGAAGTAAGTAACAATTCAAAGACCAACAAAGAGGTAGGAAATTAACAAGATTAACGACGATTAATACCATTTTTTGCAGCATTGACAATTCAGTGTGCATCTTGTTCAGCAGCCAACAACTGTTGAATTCCGCCTTGATTGCTGGTGGTGGTGGTGGATGCCATTGTGTGATGGAATGGAATTGATTGATTGATTGATTTGAAACTATTAAGATATCAACTTACTAGCTAAAGAGTCACCACTGAAACACTTGTAAATAAAAAAATGTCAACAACGCAAGTAGGCAATGAGAGTGGGAATCATAAGAAGCAGATATCGAATTGACAAGGCCAAGTCCAATTGTTAATATATTGAACCGAATAATCTGAATGAACTCATGACAATAAATTAATGATATGTTAAAATATGAATAGGTAGAAAGAAAACCTTGAGAAAATAATATGAAAAATAGGAGAGAATAAGAATTTGAGTATAAATGACTAGTCTTTCACTAAACGGCATCCTCTTTTCTACACAACTGGACGTAGGCCGGGTGTTGGTTGCCCTTGAGCTGCCTGCTCTTGTGCTTCTTGCAAACCCATACACCCAAACATACTATTGCCCCCATCACTAATCCCCCTCTCATCATCCCCCCACCCCCACTATTACTATGTTGCTCTTGTGAGGCTAGCACCGCTGGATTAGGAGGAGACCAGTACTCATCTTTTTCGTGTGCCGCAGAAGGGGAGTAGTAATCATCGAGTTCTGCCGGGGGAGGGGAAGGAAAGTAGTAATCATCGAGTTCTGCCGGGGAAGGGGAAGGAGAGTAGTAATCATCATCGTACAACTCCTCATCTTCATATGCCGGGGAAGGGGAAGGAGAGTAGTAATCATCATCGTAGAACTCGTCATCTTCGTATGCCGGGGAAGGAGAAGGAGAATAGTAATCATCATCGTCATCGTCATAGTACTCATCATCTTCGTCGTATGAGGGAGAGGGAGAGGGAGAAGGAGAGTAGTAATCCTCGTCATCATACGAAGGAGAAGGAGAAGGAGAAGGAGAGTAATAATAATAATCGCCGTCGTCGTCGTCAACCTCATCCTCAGTTGCAAGTTGATCATCGTACGGAGAAGCCTTGCTTGTTAAGGGGATAGTGGCTATAATCAGAACTAATAGAGAGACTAGTTTCCACAGCAGAGACGACATGGCCGAATGAACGCGCGTGTTTAGTTTTGATCAATATGGATATGGTTTTTCTCTGTTTGAAGGGTTGTTTAGGGGATATGCGACCTAATACTGTGGAGTAAGGCTGGAGACAAACTGATGCTTTAATATGCAAAGGTTTGAGATGGAAATTGTTGCATGCAAAATTCATGGGAAATGGTATTCTCATTCACGACGGCCTTCAATATCAACTTATTAAACGGAAAATTTAAATCTCCTCTTCATCCGTAATCAATTACTACCTATATCGTTCTTTCAATTATTTAATGCTTCATAATTAATTCATAAATTGAAGGGCTCCAGCATGTGTGATGCAATATTGTGCGTCTGCTCATCAATACTAGAAAGCTTCTTTCTATTTAGGGTATTAATTAATTAATATTTCGGCTGTGCTGAAAGCTTACAAACTTAAATTAGAATGTTGCCCTTTGTATGTACCCCTGCTATTATGGTGATACATTGCACGAAAATTACATCTCTCCTCGTGATATTTTGACAACTTGGAATATAAACAAATGTATTTCAACATATGCAATTCATAAAATAACTATTTTAAGCAAGAGTTGTGTGTTATGTGTATTTTATATAGGATACTTTCACGAATTTTTCGGATTGTATTGAGATGACTCGTAATGCAATCCTTAGGTATAAGTCGGGAGCTTGAGATGATAAAATAGGCCTTTGATCTTGATGTGGATGACAGCATGGTACCTGCAAAAGACACTCTGACGTCCAAGTAAGAATTTATAGTATATATATAAATATTAGTAATGAACAAAATGTAACTCTTGTACGTTATGTCTCTGCTTTATATAGTTTGCTCTTGTACCTAGCAGTTTGTAGGTAGTTAATGCCGCTCATAATTGAATGTAAATGAGTTGTTTTGAAACCTTGATGAGATTAATGAAACGCATAACCTTTATTTAAATGTATGAGCGGTTATTTATGACCATTGTTATTGTGTAACCGTTACTGTTCCTAGATTACATAATCCCGAGATATTTGTCACTCCGATTGATTGTCCCGAGATGTGATGAGGAATGATATGTCGTGTATCCTTGTAAATCTTGGTACCAAGAGTTATAAGTCAGGACTAAGTTAAGTCCGTAACAGATACCATGTCAACTCACGCTGCATTCACTTTTAAGGGAGATTTTAATGAATTTTACACTCTAATTACATCTCATTTAATAATGAATGAAGTGTGAGTCAACTAAATATCTCATATAAATTAAAATGAGGACACATTTAACATTTTATCTTTAGAGAGAAAAGTTTGGTTGGTCTCAAACCGGACTTGAACTCGACACAATGTTTTCATAGTGTATTACTTAGCTAAGATTCCATTTAATAATTACATATGTAATGAGTAGTTCGACTCAATATTATTTAGACAGCATGCGAGGATTTTGACATTATTATGCGTGATAAATTGTCATAAATTTTCGATGTAAGAGATACGAATTTAAGAAATATATTTTATAATTTATACTTTAAAATAATATTATGTAAACATGATTTGCATTATATAGGTTGGGATAGCATAGAGCAATAACTTTGACAAAGATACCCAACCAGGATTAAATTTGTTCAATAATTTTTCTTTATAACCCCCAACAAGCCTTCATTTCCTGCATATTCCCTATAATAAAAGCAAAGCCATGCTTGGATGCTGGCTTTGATAACAACGGAAATCCAATGTAAGGTGGTTACTCACTTCCTCATTTCCATTTTTTCTTGATAATCCCACCTCAAGATACTAGTTCTGGGTAAAGGGTGGAAAACAAAGGGTAATTAAGGTGTTGTGATTGGCATTGTCTAGGTCGTGGATGATAGTGGCAAGTGGTGGTCCTGGCTGGGGATGGCAACTTCGCGCGGTGTCATGTGTAACAATATTGGGCCAAATGAAAATTTTTGGGCCAGCCGAAATCTGAAAGGTGGGAAGCCAGACTAGTGTCAAATTGGGTTTAGGGGTAAAGAAACACCCCATTGGATTTGTTGTTTTTTGAAAATCGAACTTGGCCCAACTTGATAATAAACCGGTCGGATTACTTGTTTATTTTGTTTTTGAAAAGATTTTTTTAAAAAAATAAATCATGTGTTTAAATGTTATTGACAAGGTGATGTGAAGTGAAATTTGATGAAATGAAAGAGTAAAATAGGATTGACTCTTTTATAGTATATGTTTTTCTTTTGCTTTAATTTATAAAAAAAATTAAAAATTAATCAGGTCTAGTAGTTAGGTTCATTTTTAAAATCTACAACCCAATCAAATTGGAGGTGGTTTTGATTGGATTTTATTCAAACTAACCCAATTACCCAACCCGAAAATATATAATCAAGTTGGGTTTCTTGGATAGTAGGGTTTACCTGGACTCATGTACACCTCTACAATTTAACTATACATCGAATTCAAGAATAAATCATCTTATCTATAATTTTTACATGACAAGATCATGTGTGATCTCATATTATTAATTTAAAGTATAAGACACATATATAACACAACTAATAAAAAAATTGATTGTAAAAAATTACACGTAATTTTGTGATATAAAAATTACATATAAAAAATCCACTACTCTCGGATTCAGACCTAACCAAAAAGAAAAGTAATACCACTTCGAAATTGAGACACTAAGTTCAAGAAATTGAGTTGCAGAAGTTTTCCAATTTCACCGATCCGAGTAATCCACTCTGAGATCAGTACTTTAAACTTCATTTTTCTCTCATTTGTCAGCGAAAGCATGTGTAACCTGAATTTTTCAGGTGGGGTTATAGGATAGGATTCCAAGTTCCAATTCATACTGATACTGCCACCTTTGATGGGTGCGTTCAATATCACGTGGCCTCATGCTCGGCCAGCTACCTTACACATGCCGCCTATATATGTCTAGGTAATATTTAGATATAGAGTTTTATAATTTAAAAATCAACTGAAACTTTTACTTAAAATACAACTCTTTCTTCTTTTATGTTATATCCTTAAAAGAAATCAGAAAAGTCATGGGTCTTCCCACCTCTTCCAGCTTTCCTTTGTGGTCTCCATTAATGACAAGTTTAACCTTCGATATACAGCTTTTGCTGCTTTCACATGTTAAGCATCTTAAGCAATAGAAGCTTCTCAACTGTTAACATTATTATCCATACGTTTCTGTAATAAGTGTAGGGAGAAATGATATTGTTGTATTTAAATGACATAATTTATTATTAATTACTGAGTAACAAAGAATCATAACCAAAAAAAATTTACTAAAAAAGCATTATAAACAAGAGGAATATACGTGGGTTTGTTTCACCTTATTTACTTAAAATAAATTTTTTAAAATAATTAATTTTATATATTTGCATAAATTTTTTAAAATAATCTAAATCTAACAAAAAAATTATATATTTTCATAAATTTTTTAAAATAATCTAAATCTAAAAAAAAAATATATTTTTTTAAATTCTTTAAAGTTTTTTTTCAGAAGCTAAACAAAATAGTTTCTTAACTATTACACTTTCTCTATTACTAATCACTTACACTAAAAGCACGTGAACTCTTTTTCTATCATACACACATTCCAAAATAGTTGTACAAATTTTTAAATAAACATACACAAACTTTTGAACAATAAAAAATAAATAATATGACAAAAATAAAAAATATAATGAAAATAAAAAAGAAAAAGTAAATACAAAAAATGATGCGAGAGGGGGGGAGGAAAAAAAAAGAATAAGAAGAAACAAATAAGAAGGGCGTGAGAGGAAGTGAAAAAATAGAGAGAAAATGTAAATTAAATGCATGTATATAAAGGTGGATAACTTTTTTTTTTGGTCAATTATTGTCCAACCCATTTGGCATGTTAGATTAGGACAAATTGGATAAGTTTATTTAGTCTATTATTGCTTTATACAGGATTTGGTACACATACCATATTTGATAAGTTAATCTATTAAAAACTATTTATCCATTATTTTGATGGATAAGTTAATCTAGCGGGAAGTAAAATTAGACTTGATAAGGATGTGATGGATAAATAATCATCATCATCGTAATAATGATAAAAAAAAATGATAATAGTAATAATAAATAAATAAAATTGATTTATCTTATCAGTCTTTATCATTCGTCATTCTAATCACTGTATTAAAATTTAATGAGGTCATATTCTATCCGTCATTATCTTATTCTCTCTTATCTTATCATTCATTATCCTATTTAATGAACCAAACAAGCTCATATAGTATTGATAGAAAACTGTGCCCAAGCTAACACTGAAGAGGATACAATATTAATTAAGAGTAATATAAGGTGTACAATCCAAATATTGCCAACCATGCTACCCTAATGCACAAAATTTTCGAATATAAAATCAAATCAAATATGTAGCGTATTAAATAGCAAACAATAACTAACACACTCTCTTTTCATTTCCTAACTCACACTCTACGTGCGTGAGTTAAAATATATGCACAAATTTTTGAACAAACTTGCACAAACTTTTCAACAATCAAAAATAAAAAATATGAAAACATAAATGAAAAAAAATTGTGTTTACATGCGCAAACTTTTGAACAATAATACACAACATTATATATACACACACAAACTTTTGATCAATCAAACATACACAAATTTTTAAACAAGCATGCACAAACTTTCTTACACACATACACAAGCATTTGAAAAATTAAAAGCATTTGAGATTTTTTTTTTTAAAAAATATATTAAAAAAAGTGAATTATTAACTTTTGAATTATCCACAAAACATTTTTCATTAGTACAATGTCATATGTCACCAAAATCCCTGCTTTCGATTGGGTTTGGAGACAAAGGGAGGCCCGACCCGAATCATCCGTGCCGTAAATCGAGCAAGTAGCCGTAATGGCATGACACTCTTCGTTTGCATCACTGTAACAATTTTGTTTTATTGAATGCCAAACCTAATCTGATCCACCTCTGCAAAACAGAATTTGTCTCTTCCACACCACATTTACTGTTTTGTACCATCATCATTCATCCATATCTTTAATTATTGGCAGAAAGGGCCATCAAAATAAGAAGCTTTTTGGTGGGCCAAGAGACTATCCGTCGTCGCTTTCTCATTTTCTCCCCCCTTTCAAGTTGAATCTGCATAGCGTCGTGTGTTGTTTCGTCTTTCCACAAAACAAATTACAACTAGATAGCGAAATTGTGTTAGCGTGATTTTTTTTTTTTAATTATGAAAAACATTACTTCCCCCAATTAAGTATTAATAATTTTTTTTAATAAATATGTTTTTCAATAATTGAACTTGTAACTTCTCTTGATAAAAAATCAAGTTGTTTATTATTCATCCAACCATTTATTAGTTGTGTTAGCATGAAATGGCATCACACTACATAGCTATCAAGGTCAAGACTAGGTAATTTTGGTTTGGTTGTGGATTGCTTCGTATTAAGTTGTATTTTTTTTTATTTTTTATTTTTTTTTTGCATTTTAAATTTGAAGCAACTCTTTCCATGAACTAACATCAATTCTCCTCTTGATGACTATGGTCCCCAACATTATTGTTCACAATCAAAGATATATATCGTCCCCACCAGGACAGGATCAAAAACCTGACCCATCACGGAGGACCACCTTCAATTGATGATTAGAACTGCAAAAAATTAAACCAGCAGAAAAGATCATGCATATGCATGCATGCATGCATGCATGGACCACATTGGATTGCAGTGATCAGGACCACATCCATCCACATAATATGATCAATAACTTTAATCTATTAAATGCGACAGAAGGATCAAATAGACACACAACGGCCTTGCTCCTTCCCTTGCGCTCAGAAACCTCACCACACCACTCCACGTGATGCGTACGCCACATTATTTTAAATTTTCCCCCAAAGAAAATTCAAAAAAAGAAGGATATTAATTACGAAATCAAACCACAGGAGCGCATTGGAGGGCATGTAACGCTTAGAATACATAACATTAACTTACATGATCGAACATATATATGTTGAATTGTTTCAATAAATAAAATAGTACTTACTAATAACACACATAGTGACTAGGATATTAACAAATTGCAATAATTAATCCAACCACACGCACATATGCATTCAAATTAAAAATCACCAAAGCCTCACAGCTTCCGCAAGCTTGAATCAATCAAAGGTTGGAGGAGCTCCTGAAAGAACCGAGAGCCTTGGCCGCCTGGGCTCTCAGCACGTACTGGTGGTAGATGGCAGCAATGGCAGCTCCGATGAAGGGCCCCACCCAGAATATCCACTATATAATTAATTACCAATCCAATTTAACAAAAAACACCGTTTCAGAACCCAAATCAGGAAATTAAAAAAAAAAAAAAACCAAAAAATTCTTGTATGTGAACCATTCATTACTTAATTTTCATGTACTTATTAAATATTGTAAATTAAAATGAGGTATAGACGTTAAATATATATGTTTCACGGCATACAAAAAAATTCTGTTATTTAAGGGAATAAATTATGCAGAGATGAATACCTGGTCATCCCAAGCCTTATCGTTGTTGTAGATGACAGCAGCACCTAAGCTTCTAGCAGGGTTGATGCCGGTGCCGGTGATGGGAATGGTAGCAAGGTGGACCATGAACACCGCGAACCCAATTGGAAGTGGTGCCAACACCTATATATAAAAGGAAAATTGAAGTACAAATTAATTAATTCAATAAAATAAAAGAGAGACGGGGGTGAGGTGACGTAACGTACGGGGACATGGGAGTCTCTGGCGTTACGCTTTGGGTCGGTGGCAGAGAAAACGGTGTAGACAAGGACAAAAGTGCCGATGATCTCAGCACCCAACCCGGTTCCTTTGCTGTAGCCATCTGAGAGCATGTTGGCGCCACCTTTGTACCTGTTGTAGTAGCTGCTCTGGAAAGCCTTCACCAGCCCCACCCCGCATATCGCCCCCAAACACTGCGCCACCATATACAGCACCGCCCTCACCAGCGACACCTTCCGTGCCACCAACAGCCCCAACGTCACTGCCGGGTTTATGTGACCCCCTAACACACACCACACACAATGCCATTCTTCAGTTTCACTTCTTGCTTTGCTTCTCCTATTTTTTTACGACTCAATTCAGCCTCTATCCTTATATTGAATTGTGTGGTATTATATTTCACAAGCTTCAATTTATTCAAAGAATTAATTAATAACATGGTTACAAATTTAGCCCCCTTATAATGCATTTTTTATAAATATTTTATTAATGAGTATTATTTATTATATGAGATCATATAACACGTCATTATCTTATGTTAAATTATAAAATACGGACAAAATATAATAAATCTAATTTTAAAAATTATAAAAAATAAAACAACTTGGTATGACCCGTAATGCACGTGACAAATTACCAAAAACAAAAATGAGTTTAATTGTTCTGCGTAAAGTGATTAGTGAATTACCAGAGATGCCGGCGGTGCAGTAGACAAGGACAAAGATCATGCCGCCGAAGGCCCAGGCGATGCCAAGGATGCCGACGCCGTCACAGTCGGTGCCATTGTGTGCGGGGTCGGTCTGGGCGTTGTAACCGATGACGGTTAGGACGGTTACGTAGAGGAAGAGGAGGGTGGCGACGAACTCGGCGATGAGGGCCCTGTAGAAGGACCACTTGCGGAGCTCCGAGGAGTCGAAGAGCGGGGCGGGCGGCGGGTCGTGGTAGTCCTTGTGACCCGCCGGAGTGGTTTCTACGTCTTTTGTCATAACTGGTAATAGCGGCGGTTGTGTTTGTGTGAGGAGGTTGAGGGAAATGGAATAGAAATATAAGGAGTGGTGGGCTGGTGGCTTATATATAAAGGGGTGTGTTTGTTGTGTTGTGTTGTGCTGAGTTGAAGTGTAGTCGAGTGATTTTGTGGTTGATTAGAATTTGTATTGCTTACTCTAACAAGTAATAATCATTTTGATTCTATTTTTTAATAGAATGCTGCATTGGTCTCGTGTTAGGAAGGTGGCCCCACAATTTTATACTTCTGGTGGGGTCATTCTCCAGACAGCTCTTATTCGTACTGTCCTCTTTTGTTGGCCCAGCCTCTTCTAGCTAGCGCATATCCACTCCGCCATCTTAAACAAGATTCACAGACACAAACACACACAAACACGTTCTTCATTGCTATCTGCTTAGGAATTGTGTAGTTCAAGGATATATAATACACACGTATCCTGAAGGTGCAAGAAGCTAATTTAGTTATTATTATTATTATTTACACGCTATTTTTATCCAAATACAAAATAATGTATGAAGTAATACATAAATCAACTATAGTCAAGTTCTAAATTTACAACATAAATCAACGGTTTTGTTTGGTTTTGGGGCAACCTCTTTTTTTCCTATACAAATGTAGTTCTTATTATAGTACTGTATTATTTCGAAATATATGCATTGTCTTACTTTTCTTAAAATTTAATTTTAATATATTCACAATGTAAATTTTTTTACACAATTATTTACTCATTTTATTTTATTTAGATAATTTTTAAATAATGAGTATAATAATAAACTCTATCTATTGATGTATCAATATATAATTAAATAATAGTATAAAATTTATTTATTTATTAGTGTATTCTAATTAAATTCATTTCCTTATTAATGGATGATGTAATTAATCGAATAATAGTTGTCTGTAAAAAGGAATTGTAATACTACTACATAGGTTTCATACTTTTATTAGTATTTAAATATAAAAGAAACAGCTGGCATTTGGAATTGGAAGGTGAAAATAAAAAATAAAAAAAGCTAAAAAAGCTAAAAAAGCACATCCCGAGCAGCAAGAGAAAAAGGAAGGGAAGGGGGTGTGGTACTAATCACAAGCACATCAAACCGATGTAGAGACGACACGTGAAAGTTCCGCAGAGCGAATCTGGGAAGGGAGTTGCAAAATGTAGGGCGCGGAGTCACATGGGGGTTGTGGTAACGTGGGCTCCCATTCCCATGAGGATGAGATGGGTTGATGAGGAGAAGAAAGAAAAGCAAAAAAACAATGAAAAACAATGGGGTTGATGGCATGGTATCTGTGAGGGAAGTAAATGAAAAACAAAAAAAATGATGGTTATACATACTAAAAAATAAATAAATAAATAAACACTTTGTTATTCTCTTCTAACGTATTATAGGATTATCATGCTCATAATATGTCAAAATAACGATGATAAAATATTTACATTTTTATATTATAAATGTTGTGTATAAAATAAAAAAATAGATAATAAAAATTAATTTTTCAAAAAAAAATATGAGTTTCACAATTAAAAAAAAAATATGAACACGATAATTTATATATATATATATATATATATACACACACACACAAATAACACAATTGGTGACAAACGCAATTAGAAAGCAACAAACCCTCCTAGTGTCCTGCACCGCCCGGCTATTCCAGCTCACACCCATCTCGTAATCTCTATCTCCTCTCTGTCATTTCCTTCACCACCACCATAATTCTCTCTTCTTTTCTTTACTTTTTTTTAAATCTTACCTGCATGGCTAATATAGAACAATAATCCTGACAAAAAGAATATATTGCTTCGACCAAAAAATAAAATAGGAATATATTGTTCATTTTTTTTCTATGAAATCCTCTTTTTGTCAATAATATTGTTCCCAAGCTTAAACGTTACGTCGATTTTCAAATTTATGTGAATGGGACCGGCCCAAGAAATGGTTAACAAGCTTTTGAAATGATTTATTGACTTGTGCAGCAGTTGTTTCCTACTACAGCCCACTTATATTCCCTTTTTCTTAAACATCATCAAAGCCCACTTGTTGTGTGCAGTTTCCCTAATTTACTGACCGTGGGCTAAAGGCCAGTGTACATTAAGCCCGAAGGCCCTTCGAAATTTTTCCCCTCTTAAAATTTGTCGTAAATTATATTCCTTATCTAAAGCTCAATGAGCTTCACTGTTTGCTAATTATGAGCCCATTTTTTTAGTCGAAAGAAACATTTTATTGATAACTGTAATGCTACATGTATATTAAAAGGTGATTTCTTTGCTATTTTACAGGAAAATATCTTATTGTACTTAATTTATTTATTTTTAATAATTTTAATAACTAAATTCATTAATTTTTGTTATTATGTTAAGCTTTATATGATTATAATAAATTTTTCATTAGTCAAATCATTGTTATTATGTTATAAAAATTATAAAAAATAGATAAATTAAATATCACAGATATTTACTCCATGAGATAACTAAGAAATCACCATATTAAAATAGTGTCCAATATAGCTATTGTACACTTAGGTATGATATACACGGAAACACATGCAAAACAAACATTTTAAAATAAATGAATAAATATCACAAAATTGATGAATAAACATTTTGACATGTGAGAGCAAAATAAAATGAGACATGCGGGGTATTAAATAACAATAATTATTGCACACTCTCTCCTACACCTCATTCACACTTAAAACGTGTGTACTCACGCTCCCTCATAAATAAATATTACAAAATATATGAAAAAATATTAAAAAATAAATAAACAAACATCATCGAACATAATAAAATAAAATAAAAATGGGGCTCACACTAATTAAATAGCAAAGAATAAATGTCACATTGCCACTTTTGCTCCCCCATCCACTATCTCATAAACAAACAAACATTACATCCCAAATAAACAAATATTACAATACTCATAAATAAATGTTACAAAACTCATAAACAAACATTACGTCACATAAAAACGAAGAAGTAAACAAACATTATAATTGTCATAACAAACATTATACCACACATAAATAAACATTTCATCACACTGAAATATTACCGCACAAATAAATAAACATTACAACACTTATAAACAAATATTACAATACACTTACAAACACTATAGCACATTAATAAACATTACACTAGACAGAAACGAATAAGTAAACAAACATTACAACAAAAATTACACCACACCAAAATATTATAAAACATACACAATAACTTAAACTAGAGAAGAATGTCACCATTCATCCTTTCCATAATTTCTTAAGAAGAAAAAGAATGAAAATAAATTAAAAAAATGGTAAAAATGAAGAAAAAAAGCAAAAAATAGGAAAAGGGGGGGGGGAGGATTATTATTATTGCAAGGGAAAAATTTGAGAGAAAAAGTACCCTAAAAAGCAGCTAGAGAAACCCATCAGCCCGAGCAACAGAAAAAAAAAAACTAAAATAAAAACCTAACCTAAATCCCTACTAGCTCAGCCCAGAAGGCCATACTTCTGGCCTTCAGCAGTTTTTGGTATTTCATTCATTTCATAGGCTCAACTTTGAACAATTTTACCATTTGACCTCGTATCACCGTCCAACCCAAAAATTATTGACCGAAAATAAAAATTTGACATGGGTGATGCATAAGGATCTAATCAGAGGATAATTACACTATATTTACACCCCCCCTCCCCCAAAAAAAGATAATTAAACTATACCTAATAATCTTGAAAATAAGCTTAGCTACATATACAATCAAACCATCATATACAATTGATTACTCTGATCCATGGCTAGTAAGAATTGTTGTGGATCAATATGAATTACCACTAAAAAGCAAAAGCTAGTTGAGGACAAAATTCGTCGCCATATTCTTCCCCACCGTCTTCTTCAGCAATGGTTTCTAATGGAGGAGAAAGTGAAACATTTGTGTGCGTAATCACAGGAGCAGGGGCTAACTCAACACCTCATACCAACAACTTGATGTCCTTTGCCATATGTGTGCGCCTACTTAATGACACTTCCGCTCCCCCACAGTTAAGGATTAGGATTTAGGGTCCAACTATACAATGTCACACAAATGAGACTCAGCTAGCTTCAGTGTACATGCAAGAATGGAGTTCCTTAATCTCCAAAGATAAACTTTAATTAGCAGAGAAAAATCGTTTATCAATGATTGGGGGGATCAGTGTTGTGGTGACTGAAACTGGAGTGTTTTATACTCTCTATGTTACAACTGCTTGTGATGCTAGTTGGGCACCCTTTTTATAAAGGGGCTAAATTAAAGTGAGGGCAATGATAATTTTATTTATTTACTTACTACCTAAGATTTGCATATTGCATTGCATGCAGCACGTGAAAAATATTGTCCTTTGTAATTAGAACACGCAACGCAATTCAGCTAAACGATGGCCACTCAACAATTTTCTTACATCACCATCGCTCACCGATACCATAAGTAAAATGGCTGAATTATGCTACTTTAACGAAATATATAACTATCATTATAATTTTGTTTTTTTGAACTTGTGATCCTTCTCTCCCGAAAAGTTGTCTCAACCTCCTATGACTTATTTATGAGCACTATATTTTATCGGGTGTTTTCTCTGCTTAATTTCCTCACTACGTGATATATATGACAATCATGAATAGATCTAGAAGAATCTAACAGTACAGCATGAATGGAGGCTTCCCCCTTCCTAGCAAGATAACTACCCTTTTTTTCACTAATTTATTATTATTATTATTTTCAACAATTTTCACATTTAAAATCATTGAATCATCAAGATATAGTTCATGATCTAGTATGATGTGTCGATATGCCATATGATCTACCATGACAAGTTAACACTTTGTAATATAATATTTTGCAACAACCCATAGTTCTAGGTTAAAAATAAATGGGAAACTCGCATGCGCTGTAGTGGCGCGGCGAGACAGGGGCATTGTTGCGCTCAAGACTACAGCGAGCGTTGCAGTGATGTGAGATTTGAAATCTCACATCAGAAGTTGTGTTGAAGGGGGATCTCCAACTCCTCATATATATAGGAAGTCTCCCATAAGTGTTTAGATTCGCTAATTCATTCAAAACCTTGAAATGTTTCACTTTTTAGTGAGACTATTTGCTCTAATTATTTTATTCTTTCTCCCTCTGGTTATTTTATTCGTGGAGAGCAGTACCTCCATGTAAGGTATCAGAAGCACCCAGCGTTAGTACTTCTTTATTTAAAAACTTCTTTATTTAGGAAAGTAGATATTTATGAAATTATCTTTAGAATTCATGAATTTTAGAACTAGATGGGACCATGTATCTTTGTTGCATTAAATTTTAGAAGTAGAAAGTGATGATGATGATGTATATTACCTCATAATCCTTTTTATATGTCAAACAAGACAGTGTAAATTTTCAATTACATTATCTGTGCATATCAAACACAACAATGTAATATTATCAATAATTTAAAATGTGATAATCTTTTTAAAAAGTAATATAAATTATTAGGTAATGTTTAAGACAATGTATCAAATGCCTCTTAAGGTAATTGAGGTTTCGGGATATATATATATATATGTATATGTATGTATGGCATACTGCAACGTAAAAAAAGTTAGCAATTTTACGGGTAGTAATAATTTTGGAAATAGATCTTATCAGTTTTAGTCATTTAAGGTCAAATGTACTATTAATTGAGGATCTGAGACTTATATATGACATAAACAACATTCTCAATTAATGATAAGAGATCATATTTAATCTCATATGACTAAAAATTCACTTGAAAGGATTCAATATCATTAATTTAACATATTATTTAGTTATATTTAATATAAAATTTTGAAAATTAATTAGTTATAATTATCAAGTAGTCTTTTTTTTTTAAAAAAAATTTCAATTGCAAAATTTTTATCCCTAAACCCTAACTTAACCACATACACCCACCTCTCTTTTCCTTGTCTCTCTGCCATGGATATCCAACATTTGTTGTTGAAAAAGAAGAAGAAGAAAAGAAATAAAATAAATCTGCGTAGAAGCAATTCAACTGTTTATAAAGTAAATTGAGGATTTCAAATCAAGGATTATCAAGCGATTTATAGAAGAACATGTCGAAATTGATGAAAACCCGATTTTGTACGTTCGGTTTGGATGTTGTTATTGCTCTCAGGTGTAGTCGTACAAAAGCAGAATCATGTAGCGCATACCATCAGGTCCAAACAATTTCCATGGTTGCATGTTCATCTTAGATTCGATTTGTCCTACTATCAAAGCATGTCATATAACACGGTTAATTTTTTTATTTATTTATCTAACAAGTATCATAAGACTTCTCATTTAGAAATTAATAAAGCGAAACTTTATATTAAATATACAATTTTTTAAAATTTTAATACATTAAATACATTAAAAAATATATTGCTAACAAGTGCTCTAATGGGAACCCACTTGATAAAAAATCACAAATAGGAAGTTTGTATAAAAATTACAAAATTTGTGTGTTTTTAATAACATTGAATGCTTTGTTAATTTAAAACTTACTATTTAAATTTTCTTAATTAGTGCTCTCAATGCTCTTAAGGCATTAGTTAGCAAAATTTCATTAAAAATACTAAAAAGAAAATTTTATTTCATTAACAAGTGCTATAAGAACCCATTAATAAAAACCCATTTTTTCGACTCCTTTTGTGGATAATAAGGTTAATTTTTTAATACCATGGGACATGTAACTTGAGAACATCATGAGCATGTAACCCAAATTCACAACCTTTTTTTTCAATCTTTGATAGCTTTATAACGGTGGTAGCGACTGGCGAGCAAATGGCATGTAAAATATTTGAAAAAAAAAAAAAGGTTGAAATATGCTGTTACATCAGCATCACCCCCACCGACACCATAAGCAACATGGCAGAATGCTACTTTCAAGAAAAAATAATTTTTTTAAAACCAATATTCTTAAGGTGTTTATTAATAAAGTAAAATATTTTATAAATTTTAATATTCTTTATATTTAAGATTTATTAATTTTATTTTTTTAACAAAATTATACTACTTTAAATTTTTAACAAGTGTTTTTTTTTTTATTTTTATTTTAACCACGTGTGATCCTTTCTCTCCCGAAACGTTGTCCCATCCTCTGTTATGACTTAATTATGAGCACTATTTTTTATCGTGTGCTTTCTCTGCTTGATTTCCGCACTCACGTGATATATATGATCCTCATGAATAGATCTAGAAAAACCTAATAGAACAGTATTTGCTTAAAGATACGATGAACATATATTCGTTGAATATACTTATTGACTCGTCTCATTAATTTGGATTTTTTTCCCGTAAAGTATAAATCCTTCATTCATAACTCAAAAACAGTGCCCGGATTACAGCATAATAAAGTAAAAACAGATTACTTCTTGGTTAAACTTAATAAAAGGAGAAAATGCATTTTGATCTTTGAACTATGGGTTATTTGTACTAAAGCTTTTGTGCTTTTAAAAATGTGTAAATAAAATATTAACATTATTTTTAGGTGCATTTTAACCTCTTATTAACTAAAATACCCTCTTCTCTCTTCCTTTCTTTTTCACATTCTATGTTCTCCTTCAAGGTGTTCTTCACCTTTTTCTTTAGACCTTCAAACTCCTTCCAAAAACATAAATCTAAAATCCCTTCAAACACATCAACTAGAAATCCAAAAAAAGAAAGAAAAAAAAAAAAAACTATTCCTAAAATTCAATAAAATAAAATCAATAAATTAGTCTAGCCTAAATTCTCTTTCGATCTGTAAATTTAAGTTCTCTTTTGATCTCACTACGTTTTTGTAAATCTTGTAATGACTAACATTATCATACATAAAAAATAATATTTTCATCCAATTTTAGAACTAATATAAAATATAATAACATTTTTCTCAATCTCGTTCATCTCTAGGAGAAACGACACCGTCCATTGCAATATGGCCCTGGGCTAGAATATTGGTGGTGCTTGATAGTGGTTTAGAGGTTAGTTGTATTGTTTTGGATTCATTCTTCATTCTTCATTTTTTTCTTTTTTTTTTTCCTTCTAAATTTCAGTTGTAGGATGTAATACATGTTAAAATGTAATTTGTTGATTTTATTTTATTGAATTATAGGGTTAGTAATTTTCTTTTCTTGTTTTTTGAGTTTCATTTTGGTTATTGTTGGTGATGGAATTTTAGATTTGTGTTTCTAAAGAGATTTTGAGAGCTTAAAGGAGGAGAGAAAGAATACCTTGAAGGAGAAGATAAAAGATGAAAGGGAAGGGAATGAGAAGAGGATATTTTAGTCATTGAAGAGTTAAAGTGAACATAAAAGAAATGTTAAGATTTTATTTGCACATTTTTAAAATTCAGGGACTTAAGTACACATAACTCATAGTTTAAGAGGCTAAAATGCATTTTTCCCTTAATAAAATAATGGAACAAATACCACTTTCATTTACTAATAAGTCAAAAAAAATGACACTTATTATTAATAAAAAGAAGAAATATTTAATAAATGTATTATATATAATCATTTTATATAGGACATAATACTGAGTCAAAGTTGCACTTACCTCCAAAAATATCGGCGTACAAAATCTTGAAAAGAAGCGGCGGACTGAATTTTTCCCTTGTCCACCTTCAAGCTTCTCTTCAACCTAGTAAAAGAGAGTAAATTCTTAGCAATTATGAAATTTGACATAAACAGGGTTTCTTTCTTTGTTTTCAACTGAACCAACCAATTCATAAGTTATAGAACCACTGTAGGCAGCATCATTTTCAGAGTTAATTAATAGAGCTCCTCTCCCCATGGCAAAGAAACCAGGTGGAGGAACAGGGAAACTACAATGGCAAAAGTAGCAGCATAAAAAACCGGAATCTATGTCAAGATTCTAGTTCATGGCATATATTTTAACGTTCATAAACCAAAAGGTGATGATTAGTTTGTTAATGTTCCAACTAACATGAACACAGTAACTGGTCAAAGGCAACAATTATTTGTAATGAACAATGTGTCATCCAAAACACAGGCACTTAGAGCAATGCTTCTCCAAGCCTTCTTCTGTGAAGATTTTGGATCTGATTTTCAAGCAATGTACAGAAATCACAAACCAAAGAAAGCATAAAGAACTGCATATGACCAACAAGATAGGCTTAGTTACATATTACAACACAAAAAAATTAACTTATAAATGAAAATAAAAGTCACACGTATAAAAAATAAAAAAGGTAAAAAAATAAACGCAAGAAAATGAAGGGACGTTTCAAAACAAGTAATTCACTAAGGCGTAAATGACAATCCAAAAACAAATGGCACACGGTTATAAAACCACATTCAAATTCTATATTGATGTTAATAATGTTCATAGCTTCTGACTTTCTATTGCTAACAAGATTTTTCATGGGTTTCATACAAGCTAATCACACAAAAACCTGATGTGAACATAACCCAGATAGCCAGCAAATGATGCTAAATCCCATTATTCATTATACTTGTCAAAATCAAGAATCAATGTGAACCCTGAGGGGCTAGAAATACAAATGGAAGCTTGAATAAGAAAGGAATATGGAAAGATTATTATAACTTCAAAATAATAACCATTATACAGGAAGGAAACATACACAATCAATTAATACAGATACATAGAACAGGACATGGGAATTAAACAGTCTGCCAACCACACATCATCACACCCCAGAAACATCAAAAAAATGCTAATTACAAAAGCTTCTATATAACAGGTGCAGATTGCAGAGTCAACCATTGTAATTTTTCTTCTATGAAAAAACAAACTTTTACATCCTCTTTTTACTGCAAAAGTTACAAATTACAATATCCAAAATTGCTCAGGGCTAGTGGTACATATAAATTCTAGAAAAATTTCCTGTAGCAGCACTATTTGTATGCTTCCTAGAAATCAAATTTGGCACAATCAAAGTTGCTGAAACCACATAACAATACCATGCAAAGAACAGCCCATGATAAGAAGCACAAAAGCAGGAGCATTAAAATCTCAACACATAATTACAGTTGCACTTACTGTCATTACAAACAGGGCAGAGAGCGCACCAGACAAGACAATTGACTTCGAGTGACGCATAGCCATAAGAGCTGCAATTATAAATGTCTCATCCCCAATCTAGCAGCAAGGAAATTTTCAGTTAAAAGACATAACCAAAACATAGAAGGACAGGCAACAATATCATTCATAACGACTCAATTGCTCCTATCACCATCAATTCACAGTCCGCAATCTTCAAAATGTAGCTAAGCAACTGAGCAAACTAATTCACCAAAGTACCTATAACTAACTGCTACATAAAATGCAGCTAAGCTACTTGTTCTCTATCTCTAATGAATTAAATCTATCTGGTAAACAACGAATGAACACCAGCATGTAAAGTTTTGCTGAACCAACCTCACTGACAAGGATCATTGATAGACTTGCAAAAAAAGCATCAAACAGTCCAAGACCATCGTCCAAACCGAGCGAAAGGCCACCGAATGGATCATTTCAGCAAAACATTCACTTCTTCCAGCTATATACACACGGTTTCTAGCTTCCGTTGCATTTGATTCAGTTCTCTCGTCAAATTCAATCAAATCGACAAAACGGAAATTAAATAATAGAAATGAAAGAGTAAAAGAGGCGATCGATGCTCACTTTGCCGCGGCGACCGAGATCCACAGATCCGCCGGACTCTTCCTTCGAGTTCTGAGCAAGAGAATGCTGCTAGACATAAAATCAAACACGTTGCCGGCACGATGCATGCATGCGACTTCGAAAACGCAGAGCGCGAGAGAGAGAGTGAAGCGATTTGAGTGGAGCGCTTAGAGATGAAGACGAAGAGAGAAGGAGCAGTGGCGGAGCAATGGATGGACAGCGGGCGGAGCAGCGATATGGGTTATTTGGGAACGGAGCAGCAACGAGCATCGAAGAGTGAGAGAGCAGAGAGTGACTCTTTTGGGCTTAAAAATGCTTTCTGTTTTGTGGCATTTTTGGACAAATCTTGGGCTTAATAAAAGTGTAACAATTGGGCTGACACTATTTATTTTTGTATTGAGGCAATTTATAAAAATTTGCCTCAATTCAGCATTTTTCTTATAGTGATTTATCATTAAATTATGAAGTTTCAATAAAACTAACACATTCAGATTTTAAAATTTGAAATTTTCCCCCCTCCCCTCAAGCCCTCACCCCACCTTTTACCCTGCGCTTACTAAGTGCATGCGCCCAATCCTTGTTATCACATTATGGTCTTTTAACCAGAAAAAAAAAATCAAATTCGCAAATTAGTATTCTATTGTCATATTTTAGAGAATCTAAATTCAAAAAATTACATGATGGGAAGTATTTAAGTCACCCATGTAATTTGCATTAATCATGGGATGCGTACAAGCAACGTTGCTTAAAGATTAAAAAAAATACTTTTTTAAATTTCTTACCTTCTAAAAATTTATAATTTAATTATAACCAGCTTGGTCATAACCCAACTAATTAAGTATAGATATGACCAGGTTTAAATTGATTCAATCGAAATACAAATCGAGTCAAAGTTATATAATAGCACCTTTTATTTATCAAAATAATTTTTAATTAACATTTTATTTAAGTTTAAATAGTTTATCTATTGCATGCAGTTCTTACCGTACCAAGGCAGTCCCAATTATGCCTTTCTCCATTTTTCTTGCTCCATGTCCAATGTTCAATTCACAACTACGTCAAAACTACAATATCGAAAATACTATTTTTCACAAAGTTGTTTCATTTTCAACAATTTTAAAACTAAATTCATTAAATAATCATCATCTTAATCTAATATGATATGTTAATGTGTCATATGATCTAGAGTCCATTTATTTTAATTTTTAAAATTAATTAAAGTATTGATTTTTGATAAAGAGCAAAAAATCGAAAAATCAAGCTTTGTTACCTTTGACTAAAAAGCTACAAACGATTTTTATTTTTCAAGATTTTGATTATTTTTAAAAATTTTACTAACTAAATGAAAATTGAATTTTTTGTTTAATCAAATAAACTTAAACAAACAACCTCTAATGTAACAAATTAATGTTGTAATACAATATTTATGGAGGAGTATATAAAATTTCGAACGATTGTTGAATCTCTAAACATCTTAAATTGTATTTGGATTAATCGACTTATTTATTCAGATTTTCATGACAAACTAAACAAGAAACGCAAAGGGCAAAAATCTCGGCATTGTTTGTAACAGATGATTTTTTTTTCCATACTGTCAAACCAAAAAAAAAAATTATTATTAAATACATTTCACTATGTCAAACCAAAATCAAACAAGCAACCCACGAATTTAGCAAAAAGACCATACGGAAATTGCAGTTTAAGATGTCAAATTAGAACGCATTATAACTTAAAATCATATGTATTAATTAATAACTACATATATTATTACAAAATTAATAACTGTACACAGTTGTTACGAACTTGCAATAAGTTCACAACATGATTCTCTTCATAAAGTTATAACCTTCTAAACATTCATACTAGATCATATATATTGCCTTGCATATTTATGGGCAAAATCTTGCAACATTTGCTGCTTCAACCGTAACACTACACGGATGATTATCCTCTCATGTTTAATTAAAATGAACATGAGAGAATTACGTTCACATCTCTACCCTTTATTAAACTATAGCTGATCATCATCGTATTCCTCGGCAGATTCTTCGGTGATGGTCTCCAAACCGGGCGTATTAGAAGGCTTGGTTGGGAAAATTATGGGTGCTGGAGCAACCTCCATCCATGAACTTAGGTTTGTGATGATTCCCTTAGCCATTTTCTTTACTTGTTGTATTATGATTGATGGCCACAATTTATCTTGCCAATTGGAACACTTAATACTCTCTCCCCCTCCTCTATGTATCTAGAAAGAAGAGAGATAGATCTTGTAAAAGGTGTTTCAGTTTATGGGAGAATCGAATCAATTAAGAATCAAGGACAAGGTTATATATATATATATGGTGACTACAATTATGCCCCTTTGGAGATATATATATAGTTAGTGGAAGCTAGGAATAAGGAGTTAAAACTAAGTATAGGAGATATTTTAAGAGGCAAGATATATCTGAGGGTGCTAAGGAATACACGTGGAGATAAATGTTGACGGATTCTTAAGAAGCTTCGCTTTATATGTGGCACAAAAACAATAATAGTAAAATATCTAGGAGAGGAAACTTCGACGGATAGCGTGGTGAATGGCGTAGCCACAAACGTGTACGATGTATAATTCATGGTCGGCTGCTAAAATAGGGATACATGTCCCAAAAGAATGAATTGCCTGCTTCGGAGGCAAAAGGAAAATTTCAGAATATATCTATCCCTATCCCCACGCTTTTTTCTCTTCTCGGTCAAATGTTTTCTCATTATTCCTTTGGCTCATATTTTTGCATAGCTTCCAGAAAGATTAGCACAAGGTATTATATGCTGCAAAAATATATTTTATCTTAAAATGCTACCACTGAAATGGAAATGATACACCAAAAAAAATTCGAATAACCATGATTGACAAGAACTTTCTTACGATATTAATTGACCCTTGTTTGTTTTGTGAGACTCTGGCCTTATTATTTAAATATTTAAAATTAGACAAAACCGCCCACCGTGGGGCTCGAACCCACGACCACAAGGTTAAGAGCCTTGCGCTCTACCAACTGAGCTAGACGGGCTTGTTAATAATGCTTCAAGTGGTTGCTATATATCTAATTTTACAAAATATGAAGAGGAAATGTTTGATTTATTATGGGGTTAATTAAGTTTTTAGTCCCTGTAGTTTGAGAAAATTTGGTTTTAGTCCCTCAGTGTCAGTTTTAGTCCCTGTAAAATATTAAAATTTGGTTTTGGTCCCTCTTGACGGTGGAAGGGTAACGATGCTGACGTGGCACTTGACGTCGTTGACGGCGCGTCACACGTGGACAC
>QANU01099453.1:1243955-1296770 GCA_003254905.1 Nissolia schottii
TTGTCAAGAGGGACCAAAACCAAATTTTGCAGGGACTAAAACTGACACTGAGGGACTAAAACCAAATTTTCTCAAATTACAGGGACTAAAAACTTAATTAACCCTTTATTATGTGAGTATGGTATTGTTGCAATGCGACCTAGATATGGAATACTCCGTGATGGTTCATTTTTAACGAAATAAAGAAGCCACCGCACTTATAAAAATAAAATAAAATTTAATGACAAATCAATTCTAACAATTAATTGTTATACACACTCAAAAAAAAATGTGTGTGTTTAATTTTGATTCACTTTTATTATAAAAGATTTTACCTGGCTAACCAATCAATTCATTTTGTTTGGATGACGTTTCAAAGAATGGAGTGTGATAGTCAACCACGTTTACTTATTATGTGCATTCCAATTAAATCCTATATATATTCACATGTATTTATATCCCATTATATTTTTGTGTAGCTAGGCAGTACAAACACTTCATAAGACTATCGTGTTTGCGTATTCGATACACGGGGGACACCAACATTCAAGAACACCGTGTCCCATGTGTATGAAAGTATCCAAATAAAAAATTTATGATTTGTGATGTCCATTTATATCTAAAATTTTTTCGAGTCATGTTCAAGACAAGTTTGAGTAAACAAATATTTTAAATATTAAATAATTTATAATAATATGAACTCTTAAAAAATTAACAAACATTTATACATAAAATTATTTAGAATATTTCATATATTAAAAAAATATTTAAAAAATATTAAAAACTAATAGTTTAATAATAACGAAAATATCAAATAATTTATACGTATATTAGTGTGCCCTCGTGTTCCATATACGTGTCAGTGTTTCATAGGTCATTAGGATTGCGCCTACCTAAAATTTTCCTTTCTATGTAGGATTACTGTGCAGAAGTTTCATGAAACTGGTAACCACCTTTTCTTATTCCTTAATTGTCAAGTTTAAACTAGAAAAGTACTCTGGTCTCGTTCATTCGATCATGTATTTTCATTTCATGTTTTCGGCATTTTAAGATTTTGTAAAAGCAACAATCAAAATGAAAATATGAAATGAAATGTACAAAAACTTTTATAAATAAAGCCGTCGAAATAATCATGCCAGTCAAAAGCATGGTTTATTATCTTAAATATTATAACAGTGAACAGTGACTGAATTATTCTCTAAAAGTAGACGAGGCAGATTGACGGTACACTCATTTTAAGACTAAAATAGTTCAACAAAGGTTATTGGTACAAGATCAAAATAAATCAAACAAACACATGACAGGAAGAAACGGAACTAAAAAAATGTCATTGTGCTCTTTGGCAAGGGAAGATCCAAGCTTAAGCATAATTTGCCCCCAAAATAGACTATTTATCAGCTCAAAGGCCCTCAAAGAACCGAATGTGGTCTTCAAATGTCTCTCCATGTCTGATTTTGCTCACTGATCCATCATCTTCAACCTAAAATATTTTACAAGAACATGTTATTCTATATAATAAATAATAGATGAAGTTAAAGTTCAAATGATTTTACTTAAGACCTAAGAAAACATTAAGAGAAAGCATCATGATTATCAAAATGCATCTACCTCTCAAAACTACTCTATTTTAGAGAAGTCTGCCCTGTAAGATTAGCAAATGAAAGTAAGAGCAAAAAAAAAACAGTTCCATACCCAATATTCAGGAGGCCGCATCTTTAGATTGTAAGTTGATGCCATGCTCATGCAGTAAGCACCGGCATCATGAACCACCAGACCGGTACCCTGCAAGTGAAACTCAGTTTAGATGGTATAAACAAGTTGGCATCATAGTTTTGCACAGGTTATGCAATTATATTATTTATTCAACTATTACATATAGGATTAGTGCATTATATTACCTTGGCCGGAGTTGGGAGTTCTCTTCCTTTTCCTAGGAAATCTGCAGACTCACAGACAGGGCCGACCACATCAAAGGTTAATGTCTCAGCATTTGATGGGGCAGGGGAAACCAGCTCTATGTGCTGCAAAAAAACAATGAGATGCATTAAACATTCATGGAAAATAGAATAGGCATAACAAAGTTGCATTGGGATAGCGTCAGAAAATCATATTGATCTTCAGCTCTATGAACTACCAAGCAGTTTTATTAAGAATGCATTTTAAATCTTTTGATGCCAGCTTTAAGTGCTGTGTCAAATGACTTCGATTTTGATCTGCTTTCCCAACAAGAGTATCAAAATCCAATAAGAATTGAAGAAACAGAATGCATTCACGGTCTAGACACTTTTCATTAGTCTCCAATACCATAATATATTAATATGTTGAGTAACTTTTAATATCATATGTTAGTTGAAAGCTCATGCATTCACGGTCTAGTAACTTAAATTATCCTTACAGGAAGGAGGAAGCCACCAGACCCAAAATTCTAATGAGAAAAACAGTGCTATACATTTGATGATAAGTCATACAAAAATAAGATTTCTTGAACAATTACCTGGTAAGCATCATAAAGACTAGGGCGAATAAGTTCAGCCATGCTTCCGTCAATTACAATGAAGTTCTTGGATCCATTAGTTTTAACACCTGTCACCCGGTTAACTAAGCAACAGGTGTTTGCAATGAGTGATCTCCCTGGTTCAATGATGAGATTCAGATCACGGGAAAGAACAAGCTCCCGTACCTATTTGCGACATGAAAACATAAATATTGAATTATCAGCAATACTGTGGGGTGCACAAATAAATAACAACATGCTACAACTTACTTATTATAAGATAAAAGATCCTTATAAATATATAATTCTGTGACATTAATTGGCAATGCTAAGAAGAAGCGGATTCTCCTCTTCTATGATTTGTAACAAACACGAACATGAATATGTACACAGTGCATGAGGTATTACCAAATCAATGTGATGACTATGAATTGCTTACTTATCACATATAACAAATCTAGGACCTTAGTTATATCAGCCATTTGCAACAACAAGGCCACTAATAAATTATAAAGGGATTCATCATGATTCATGCATGGATTGTCCCTATTGAAGGGGATAACAGGTAAGATCCCTATTGAACAATGACATGTAGTAATGTAAATATGACACATTCTTTCCTTAGTACTATTGTGTCTTACATCAACTTAATGTATTTTCAACTAAGGGAACGCATGTCTCCAGTCCTCATACTGTAACAGTATATAATTATTTAAGTTATTCAAATGTAATAATCCTCCAATGGCTTATTTTCCACATGTCCCTGCGTATCACAGAGTGCTGCATTTTAATCATATAATATTGAGAATTCCCATTTATCAGTCACCAGTAGTATTCTGTAAATCCTCATTATTTTTATAAGGAATATCAAATTAATAACATATAATATGAAAGATAAAGCAAGAGATATGGGTGCAGTCCTCACAGTATCAATGAGATCTCTTGGTGTAGGAAGGATAGCATCAGAATGATAATAATCTATCCCAAGTCCACCTCCAATATTTAAATAATTAACTTCAAAACCTTGAGCTCGGATTTGGTCAATGTAGTGGATCATAATAACAGCAGCATCCCTGAAAATGTCTACCTGAAAGAAAAAAAAATATTAAAAAAGCAACAATGCTCTCAATAGTTAAATATAGATAGAGATTAAGAATCAAACAGATAACAGTGCAAACTTACCTAGGAAAGCACAAATGCATACTAAAGGAAGAAAAAAATATACAGGAGAAAAGCATAACCCAAATTAGAAAAGCAAAAGAAGAGGAAGAAACATAAATTCTGGAAATACCTTGGTAATTGTTGATCCAAGATGGCAGTGGGCACCTACAAGCTTTAGCTCACTAGGGTGCTCCTTTATAGCATCTAAAAACCACTGCAGCTTCTCATTTCTAATGCCAAATTTAGAGTTCTTATTCCCAGTGGCAACATATGGATGGACCTAACCACAAAAAGGAATTTTTGTTTTTTAAAGATATTATCAGAAATGAGAATGATAAACATAATACAACCATACAGATGACAGCAATGTTGTGCACACAGCAGTCAATCACAAGAAATAAATAAAGCTGTGGCAAAAATGTAGACAAGCAAGAAGAAGGAAACCACCGTAACTAGCGAAATGGAGGATTTTACAATGTCAGTAGAATAGAAACATCATTTGAATAGAAAAAATGTCAATGGCGATGATTGTTGCAGGCCGTTTAGACTATGGACAAACTTGTTTCCAAAAGCAAAAGTAATGCATCAAAGAGAACTTACATGACTAAAAGAAAATCGTTTCAACCACATCAATAAATATGATTCTAGTTGAAAAAAAAGAAAGAAAACAATCAAAACATATATTTGGTTCTTTAGGAGCCTTCGTTGTATCGTCTTCACCTCACTTGTGTGTGTACTGATGATGATAGCAATAATATGCATTACATGTACCTGTGGATCTACATCAGGATTGATCCGAAGCAAAACATTGACCCTCTTTCCGGCGATTCGCGCAGCCGCCACAATGTTTTCCAAGTCAAACTCACTGTCAATGTTGATAAAGACACCTTCTTGTGCAGCCAAGACCAAATCCTCCAATATCTTCCCGTTCCCATTAAAGATGCACCTATTCACTCACACCACAGCAATATAATCAACAAGGATCATGAATTACGTTGAAAATGGCAAACCACACACAATCTGAACGAACCTTGTGGGGTCGAAGGCAGCACGAAGAGCAAGTCTGAGCTCGTTGCCACTGACGAGAACAGCGCCGCAACCCAAATGCCTCAAGTGTTGGAGAATCTTCAAGTTATTGTTGGCCTTGATTGCGTAACCGATTACAGAGCTCAATCCTTGCAAAGCGTCTTGATAGGCCTCGACGTTCCTGGTGATCTGGGGCTTGCTGTACAAGTAGAAGGGCCTCCTCTCGACGGATTCCATGATCTCTTGGACCTTGACTCCCTCGCAGTAGAGGTGCCCATCTTCTCCGGATTTGGTGAAACAGTGCTTGAATTGATGAGCCTTCTGGGTGAGAACCGCTCTTAGAACAAAACGCTGTTTCTGTTTCTGTTTGAGGGGTGGAAGAACTAGGTTTCGGGGTTTAGGGTTTTGGAAAAGGGGGGTTTTGGGAATGGAAAGAGAGTGGGAAATGAAGTGTGTAGCTGCTGCCATTGCAGTGTGCTGTGTTCGCTCAATGACTCTGCACTGGGAACTAAGCTGAGAGAAGCCAGGCCTGCATTGCGACTCTTGGGCCTGGGCCTTGTCTCTGGCCTGCAATAATCTTTTACATTTGGGCCTATGCCTGGCTTGTTAAATGAGTGGAGTGATGGCCAACGGTTATGATTAAGACACGCAAGGCACGTGTCACCTTTTATTTGAAAATAGAAAAAAATGAAAAAAAGATTAAAGGACTGACGAAAAGAAGGAACAATTATTGGCATTATTAGACTAGTGCGTTTGGACATTCAAAAGGTTATTATTTTCTGCGTGCCCAAACATATGGATAAATATCAGTTGATAGCGATATTGTAATCGTCCGTATCTAACCAGAATATGAATTATCAGGACACGGTTTAAGTGCTGTCGTTAACAAAATAACTGCGTATCCAGAACTCCAACATGAGACTAGATTAAGCTCTAACAATCTTCTATCAATTGATTTACGTGCGCATCAATACTAAATACAATAAATGATATAGTTAATGTTATTTATATCATTTTATTGGTCACCTTGTTAAAAGTGATATATCAAAATGTCCAAGTATCTACAAGGACTTTTTCTTGGTCTCTTGCTTTAATGTAAAAAAAGTGATGTTGAGGTGGTAGGTAACATGATAATATAAAGTCAAAAATGGGATTAAAAAAGAGACTATTATTAGAATTGCTCCTAAATACTAATATTGATTAAGAGAAAAATTAGAACTCGCTTTTAATGGTTTCTTTTAATATGAATTATAAAAAGGGGACAAATAAACATTGTTTGTTTTGGTGGTGTAATGCATGTAGATGTAGTGTTCCTTTAACTTAAGAAAACTGAAAACAGATATGTCGAACCATAATATTACAAGGCCATGTTACGTAACAATTAACAAAGAACAATAAAATATATCATAGAAAGGTGCTTCACAAGGTAGTGTGGTCCTAGACGTAGATGTTTGCCAAAAGTAGCAATACATAATACACAGTCAACCTTTTCTACTGTAGTCGTTGGCCAAGACAAGTTGAGTTGACTGTCACGAGAAAAGGAGCTTTTTTCCTCTTTGCTTAAAGATGAAGAAGAGCTTGGGTCTCCTTCAACACTATTATCTCTTTCTATCTTTAATTTGTTCTTCAATTATTATATTATTGTTTTTTCTTCCTTTCGTTTAAGCAATTCAAACATTTTAGAGTGGAATGCACGAAAAAAAAGCTTGCAAGGGGAATTCATTCTATGCATGATCCTGTCAACTTCTTACCTTTTTAATTTCCATTTGCAACTTGCATAATGAAATCATCTTTTCTTTTTTTCCTTTTTTTTTTCTTCTCTAGAGCTTATTCAATAATAAGAGATTGTAAAGGATGCAATCAAAGTGTTACATGTAACCTTGAATTCCTGTTTGCAATATTTGTCATGTTTCAACTTTCAACATCATTTAAAAGGAACACACATAAGGATTCATGACTACACACAGAACCACTCAAAGCTTCTGGACGTATCTCCCAACCAAATAGCTCCAACTGTGCACATCAGTTATCTCAACCGCTGGAAAATTGTTGCATGAGACGGGAGGGACCAATTATGGCCATCATGTTGTGTTTCTTAGATGCATGTGCCACATTATCCCCTTTAGCTTTTTCATTTGAATTCCATGTGGCCGTCCGCAACACATGGCGCTGCCCCCATTGGCAAGGAGATAAAGGGTTCCACAAACTTAAACAATTCCAAAGCAATAAAAAAGCCTTCTTTTGTTACATTTCCCATTTGACAAGTTAGTCATTTTATTATTAAAAATGTAATGAAAATAGAAACGATAATGATTTACAAAATAGCAGTGTCAAATGATGAATAGAGATATTTCAAGACTTTTCTTATTGCTTGATGGTTGAGTCAGTACCTTCGTTTTTTGTCTTTATATCTCTCTGCTTCTCCAAGACCATATGAACTCAAAACCCAGTTACTTCTAGACAAGCCCTGAACATTTTCTGCCTCATAATCGATCCCATCCTTAATTATTATTATTATTATTATTATTATTATTAGCACTTAGCAACATTTAAGTTGGATCATAGTATGCACAATTTCCCCATCAAGTCATGTGTTGTGATCTCTATTTATCACTTAATTTAGTAGTTTTTTTTTCTTCATATGTATTTTGATACTATACTAGGCCAAATAACACAGAAGGCCAGTTAAACGTAAAAATTAGTTGGCATTGAATAATAATAAGTTCAGAAGCGGCTACTTACAACTTAAAAGGAAAATCAGAGTTTCACATGGTAGGTAACAAAGTAGGTTTCACATATTCAAAGTCAATCCCAATAATTTACATGAGAATTTTCTTTTAAAAGACAGAGAGAGAGAGAGAGAGAAACAGGGAAAAAAAAAGTGATCAGAGTCGAAAACATCTTCTTCCACTTCCAAAATTCTATATGCTCTTCTTAAATTATATCTTGCGTGCGCGTCAAGTAAAACCCAAACTACCTTGAGATGTCATAATCTTGAGGGTAAGCTAGCTGCTGTTCCATCTGCCAGCTCAGCTTTAAAGCAGCACCTTCATGACATGGCACATATTCCTGTGATATCAAAGCACATAAAGGGGGGAAAAAGTACATTTCAATTTCTTCTTTTCATAACGGAAGCATACAAGGGCATTAACATATATGGTCATTTTAACATTTTTTTTATTCATAAATTAATATATTTAAATATAATTTTATTACTATTCTTAAAAAAAAAAAAATTAAAGAGATTGATTTCAAGAAACCTCTAATTTCTTGACTAACTCTGTTGCTGTTGGTGCTGACACAATTATGTGGCGGGCATTTGGACTAATGAACCCTTCTTCCACAGCTTTGTCAATGAATGACAGCAAGGAATTGAAGTATCCATCAACATTTACTAATCCCACCTGCAATATTTTGGAATGTCAAAGCTTAATTAGTAATCCACGGGCGTGAATATTGTTAAAACAGTATAATAGATGTTTCCATCCAAATGGGGCAAGTTAGTGAATTACTGGCTTGTCATGAATCCCAAGTTGAGCCCAGGTTATGACTTCAAGAAGCTCCTCTAGAGTCCCATAACCTCCTGCATGTAAAAAATCACCATGTGTTTCTTCAGGAAAATTGAAGATGGTAACTAGAAAAAACAAAGTCAAATTGAATACTTTTACTTATACTAGTGCAAGTCCAAATATAATTGAACATTTTGGAATGTTGGGTTTGCATGTATGGTATTAATATTCAGTGAAAGTTGTTCTGCTTTGGCTTCACCCCTATCATCAAATGAAGCAAATTTGGTACAATCACGTCACCGTTCAAACCAAAGTTGAGGAGAAAAATAAAAGGGTGGTATTCAACCTGAACCACAGTTGCTTCAGAGCCGCAGAAGCAGAGGTAAGGTCAATGTCATTATCAGTAGCTACTACCCTTTGTCAAGGGTTGCTCTCTCTATTAATCATATAGCATTGGGATGTGCGCAGGAAAGTTAGCTTTGCAGCTCAGGGAGTTAGCTCCCTCTCTCTCTCTCTCTTTCTCCCTCACAAAACCTTCGTTTTGGAGCACGCAACATGTTTTTTTTTTTTTTTCTTCTTGAGATTGTTCTCTCAAAATTAAGGAATTCCTGCCCCCACTTGTGTCCTCAATGCCTGACAATGTTTGCTTAGTGGAGGACTAGTCAACATTATCCATTTACGTGTGTCACTTTCAAAATCACACACAAAATACTTACCAGTAATTTTATACTAAATAATGTTACACTAAATATACTCTTCATTACACGACTTATCATATAAAGTTAATGTGTCAAATTAAATATAATAACGAAATCACATAAAAATTTCTCTGGTCAACAACGTGTCAAGCAAGGTCCATGATTAGGCTAGAGAAACATTTTATTAAGGTTTAGCCAAAAAGGTTTATCAAAGAAAAATGCCAAACTTGTGTAAGCAAAAGAGATATTTGGGTAACAAACCCAGGATTCTCTTTAGAAAGTTTAGGAAACTTTGGTAGGCAAAATGCCATTCTGTTTTAGTGTTTTTAAAAGCAAAGGCAAGAAGTAACATCAAAGAGAGAGAACAAATAAAATAAATTGTGATTTAATTATTCTAGAAAGAATCAAACACTGAGATTATGGTCATTGTTACACGCTATAACTAGAAAAGCTTAAATTAAAAAGCAACTCCATGGTTCTAGACGCTAGTAATTTTTGTTATTATGCCTCTGATTCTAATGCAACCAAAAAATATTTGGAAGCTAACCTGGTAAGGCAATAAAGGCATCTGAATGCTTTGCCATCTCAGCTTTCCTTTGATGCATATCTGCTACTGCCTTTACCTCTCCCACAGTTTCACCAGTTATCTGCAAAAAGGTATCAACACATAGAGGGAAGGGAACTAAGCAAATTAGAGATGATACCAATGAGAGTTCCAGGAACAGTAACATGGTGCATTAGCATGTTTTTTAACTTTCAGAGGTGTCAGAAACATTTTTAGTAGAAGTAACATTGTATTTATTTTGGATAAAAAGTACATTAGGAAGCATTTAATAATAATAATTAAAAAATAAGGGGCCATAGGAGAAAACTTTAGTCCTAGTAGAGTACATGGGGCAGATATTCTAGTGGTATATTCGTGGGACAAGACTAGCTACAAAGCATAGGCAAAAAGTAAACAAACTTTTAACAACAAACAAATCTCTAAAACACCAAGCTTTGAGAATGATTACAAGTTTTATGAAATAACATATTATTATACTGAACAAGAACAGAACTATAGTAAAAGAAGAACAAAGAAAACATGTATGAAATATATAGTTTACACACCTCTCGAGGCATGAGCGTCTTGGGAATCACTCTGCAAGGAGAGACAATAACATGACAAACACAGTGTTAAATGAAATCAAAGTGTGTTCACTCATTGACTCTCATTTCTTGTTTGGGGTGGTAAAAGAGAAAAAAAAGGAGAGAGTGTTGGTTACTTACCCAATGACATGCCTACCACCATCATGAACAGCTTGAGAAACCAAACCCATAAGGCCAATGCTTCCCCCTCCGTACACCAGATCGATGTTCCTTGACACCTTCAGACATTGATCATTAAACATATAATATTATAATAGCATAGAAAGACTGAATAATGAAGAAAGCAAACAATGGTGTGTGCATGAATCATGCCAATGAAATTAAAAAGAAAAACAAAAAGTGGTACATTTTTTTTGTGAAAAGTAATTATGGGCAAAGACTAGAGTGGGGCAAAAGGGAAAAAAAAAGTGCAGTGGCAATGATTTTTGAAGGCTCATTCAGCAGATGACACTTGTAATTCGGTACAACTGTTCTGTTTCAGACTATAGGAGAGCTAGGTACTTATTAAAAATAAAAAAAAAGAGCTCTCAAGAGAAGAAAACAAAACAAAAATGGGGACTTGCAAACATGAAGCAAGTTCCTCACACAATAGAAGCAAAATATGAATCATAGAAAGCTTCTGTAATGAAGAAAAAAACAGGACAAAAAGGAAAAAGCATATAATATAAGTATATACCAATTCGTTGCCAAGCTGAATGGCAGCATCCTGGTAGCTGCTCTTCTTGCCGGGGCTGCTGCCACAGAACACACAAATCCTCTTGAACTTTGAATGCCTCATCACCTCATTGATAGTCTCCATTTCTGGTTACTGTTAGTTAATAAGGTTCACTCAATCTGCTTCTGTTCTGTAGTGTGATGGGAAGAAAAGAACAAAGCGAAGCACAGAATACTGGAAACTACAAAATACTAGAAAACACACTCAATAGTGTGTGAATGAATATTGTTACGCTTGGTTGCTTCAGTAGTAAGTAGTCCAAAGTGTGAGGGGGCTTTATTTATATAAACCCCGAGGCATTGGTCTTCGCACGTGACTGACTTAGCACGCCTGGACTACTATTCTTGCGGTCCCAACCTACCTATTTTCCTCCTCTTCCTTCCAGGCCAAACGCTGCTTTTTTTAAATAAATAAATACAATTAGATTAAAATACAATTAAATAAATGTTATCGGACTTAAATGCTACATTTGGTGTCGGAAATATGAGAGGTAAACAGGGACATGGAGACAAAAAAAAATAAATTCCCGTCCTCCCAAGCTTTAATCTCGTGTTTGTTCAAGCAAAATTTTTTTGTTTTCTCTATTCAAAATCTAACAAAATATAAAAAATATAAGAATTTTCTGCTCCTTTATTATGTCATTATCATTGTTACTTAAACCAAACACAACTTAAGTCATACATTGTGATATATTTTTTTTTGATTAGCAACAAAGACCAAAAAATATAATCATAATTTTTAAGAGAAATTATGGTAATTATTAAATAAATTAAAGTGATATAACTAATTTATTTATTTAATGGTGACATAATTTTACCAAAAATTTGTAGACGTCTAGCATTTTTCATTTTTGATAATCAGAACTTTATACATTGTTATTGTTAGGTGTAAAAAAAAAATTGCCAAATGTGTTTTTCTCTTGGTAGTAGAAAGATTTTTATCGGTTGTAGTGAATGAATTGCACCACCTGAAAAATTGATCATTGGTGTGTGTGTGTGGGTTGGGGGGGGGGGGTTGTGAGAGTGTTGAGACCTGTGATGTGAACCAGTAGTAGAACACCTAGTCATCAGCAGTCATGAGTCACTGTAGTGCCAATTATACCCACAGACAACCATCCATTTTGCCAGTACTCCCTCCCTCCCACTCCCCCTATTCCTTCTTTCCACTTGTTCTGTTTTGTATTGGTTCCCTTAGCCAAAAGTGTTTTGACGAAATCATTCAACAGGACCCTTTATCTAGAATAGTGCTGCATCAGCCAAGAAAGTTGTTCCCATCCATATCTTTTTGAACTAGAAATATTATTTCTAGGTAGACATTGTGTCAATTTATTAAACATTTATCGTTGAATAAAATTTAAATAAGATGTAAGTTTTATTTAAATTTTATCTCACAATTAATAACTAATGCTAATAAGTCAATAAAGTGTCTCATAATAAATAAATTTAAATAACATAACTCTTTTTTAATTAACCAGATTAAAATAAACCATGCTTAACCAATGAGAACACCTCCCTCTCTTTCTCACCACCCACCATAAAAGGCTTCTAAATAATATATATATATATATATATATATACACTAAAATAGAAAGGATGGTGGGCTGGAGGAACTCAGTGTCTTTGCTTTACACCAACAATGAAAGAATGGCATATGAACCCAACTTATGCAATTTGATTAAGTTCACCTCCTAAAATGGAAAGGAGCTCACCGTCACAAGCAGGGGAGGGAATTAAATAAAAACAAATACATTATTGGTATATTAAAATAAAAATGTGAAGATGATGCAATTAATTAATCAATTGTTATGAATGGGCACTTCTGACAAATTTTTACTTATTTCGTTTATGTGTAGCAAAATTTGTTTATAATACTGAGCAAGAGTTATGGGTAATAGCATGAGATATTTCAGATGATGCTCCATATATAGAGCAATGAGCATTGATGGAATTGAAAAGAAAAACATTAGTGGGTTGGGCAGTGTCTTATACAACAACCACCTTGTGCCCTCATCTACCCTCCCTTGCTAGACACACTTGTTGTACTCATAGGAAACATTTCGTTTTTATTTCACACGCTCCCCTCTCCACTCCCCATACCCTCTCTCCCACATTTCTTCGAGCATCTTGTCCCCCAGCCCCATTCTTTGTCCCTCTCCCACCCATTAATTGCATTCTCTTTCATATACTTCTCAGGCTTCATTCTCCCAGAGGCTGACCCATAACTATCATGTGAATGTAGGTGTTAGGGGTCTAAAATTTTAATGAGTCCATCTTTAAATTTGTTCTCAAAGTTAATAACATTAATCAAGTTCATCCTTAAAAAAATATTAAATTTGTTTATACAGTTGTCAATAGTCGATCAAATTAGTTTTTGAGAAAGATTAATTTGACCGACGCTGAAAGACTAATTTTATCGATTCGACAACTTCTAAGACGGATTTGGTACTTTCCATAACTTAGTGTTAGGGTCGCCAAAATTTGCAATGCGATAAGAAGCAAATTTTGCTAAGAACGAGCATCAAAAAAGAATATTGGCGACATGAAAGTTGCCAAGGCTTACAATAAATTGGTCCCGATAGAAGACTTAACGCGACAATAATCAGTTAGCGACAGAAATCAATGAGTGACTTGCATGGAAGTCACTAGTCAGTCACAGGAAAGTGTCGACACGACTATTCGATGACTAGGAAATAAAAAGATAAATTAGGCTGTCGCGAAGGTGAGAACTCAGCTGGCTAACAATGGTCGCATTAAGATAATGGTCCGACATAGGACTGACGTTGCGGCATAATCTAAGACTTAGCGAAAAAACGTGATGCAAAGATAGTCTTTTGGAGGGAACGGTTAATAATTTTCAATACAAGATAACCTCCCATCTGATGTGGCACACAAAGGGAAGTAACTTCCCCCTTTCAGAGATATGGCACACATGCTAAGGGACGTGGCGAGGAAAACTGCTGCATGTACGTGTCACACATGCATGCGTAACCGGCATGGATTACACGGGCCACAATGAGTCGAATGGTAACCGTCGCAGAACTAGGGGAAGACAGTTAAGAGCCTTGAAATTCTATAAATAGAGGGTTCCTGGGACAAGCTCGAGGTGGTTCATTGATTTCCAAAACACTCACGTAAGTCCCCGGCCAGCAATAAGCAATCTAAATTTATTTCCTACTTTCATATGAGTAGTTCGTAGTCATAACTCTCTCTTCTTCTCTCTCTTTCTGCCACTTGCACTTTAATCCATTGTTTTTGCAAGGAGATTGTAATAAAAAATCACCATTTGATGATCATCAATAAAGTTATAATTCAAGTTTCACTTCTCACTTTTCTTAATTGCAAATTCACGCCCCCTGCTCTTTACCTAGAATGCCGTAATCACTTGTCTCATATTAAAACAATCTTTTGCTTTTGCGCCAAGTAATTCCTCATAATTATTTCGTGTTGAACACTTAGTAATGAAGTTAACTGATGTTGTCAATCTTAAAATGATTCTAAAGATTTATACAAGTCTCAACAATATAAACAACATTACTCTTTAATATTAGATGAATTTAACAACACCTCATGACTTCTTGAATGGATGTAACCCCTTATACTTGATACAATTTTAAAGAACTATAAAGAAATAAAGTACACAATTGCCGCATAACTAAAACTTTTGATGAAATACTAAGCATTTGATTCAACAAATGGTATCAAAACAAGATCATGAGTTTGAATCCCTTATCTATCATTGTCGAAGTTTTTGGCTTTATTTAGTCAACATCTCACTAAAAATTTGACGAATTCAACATCCAGGCTCATGGAACTTTGAACATTAAAAGTGATGATATCATTGATGTGGCCATTATGACATGTCATCACAAAGTCTCTAATTGATGAGTTTTGCTGTGAATTGATTAATTGCTGGCATTTTAGTTTATGTCTGTCTTGCCAGGATTGCTGGAACTGAACCCATGCCTTTTAAGCTAATGGTTAATATTATATTCGTTTTAGTGCTCCAATCCCAAAATAGCCTTTCTGGCTGTTCTTGTTTAGCTTTATTAACACAACTGTTTGTCTGCTTCCTGCAATCTGTCTTTAGAAATTATAAACTCATAATCACTCTGTCTTAATGGGGGATTGAACTTGTGTATAAAAATTCATGTGAAGTTCCCGCATGCTTGCATGCGCGTTTAAAGCATGTTTTTGTGTGTTAGTGAGTGTACTTGTTGTCTTATATACTATGTATCTTATACTAGTATATGATTAATAACCAAATTAAGAATAGAAAAATATAACTTATCTGATTATGTATGCCAATGCAAACGTGTGTTATGAAATTTTATCTGAAGCATTCAGTATGTATGTGTATATGTGCGATCAGTAGTGGTGGATCAATTTGCTTATCTATCTATGTATATCTAGCTGTTTGTCATTGTAGTCTCTGCTACATGCGGACAGAGTATGGTTCAAATAAATTATACACTAAGGGGCAGTGTTCTTGCATCCCTTACTATAGTAGCACTAAGGAAGACTGACCAGATGAATTAAAAAATTTAAACATAACTAAATAAATAAATCGGTTATTTTGGTACATAAATAAATTGCTTTGAAGTAGTCTATGTAATCAAACTCTAAAATAGCCTTGTTATGTTTACATCGATTTTGCTGTTACCGTATAACTACCATATGATGTAAATATGATATATATAGCGATGCACAAATTTTTGCACATGCATGTACAAATATTTTTCACATGCAAAACTATATCAAATCGGATGCAACGCATTAAATAGTGAAAAGTAATTGTACAAACTTGTTAACCACCAAAAATAAATAATAAGAAAATTTTGGTACTCACATACCCAAATTTTTGAACAAGAATGCACAAACTTTTTTACATACATGCACAAACTTTTGAACAATCAGAAAAAAATTCAAAAATGAAAATGAAAACAAATATGAAGAAGAAAAATTGTGTTAACACAAACTTTAAAAAATAATGCACAAATTTTTTTATACATATTCAAAAACTTTTTAACAACTAGAAAACTGCATAAATAAATACAAAAATGAAAATTATGAGATTCATAACGTCTTACGAATAAAAAAAATTATATCGAAATACTGTATGTGATAAATGAAGAAAAATGAATTAGAAAGAATTGAACAAATTAATGATAAAAAACGTTTGTGATAAAATATAAAAAAAAAATGAATGAAGAGTGAGGGAAAGAATTGAGAAGGAAAAAATATATATAAAAAGAAGAAGGGTGAAAGAGTGAGGAAGGGTGGGGAGATAAAAAAAATGCATATTTAATATACCGACAAATTAAAATTAATGGTATACACAAATTTTTTTTTCAAACATTTTAACGTCAAACTGATTTTCATCAATTATAATTACTTCTTTACACTAAAAATTGGAGTGGATAGTCTCATGTGCAAATCCCACATGACATTGTTACTTGTGCACCTCTATCATGAAATTTTATGATTTTAAGTTAAGATAATTTAATTAATGATAAAGATCAACATATTTGAAAAAATATATTTTTAGACGTGCGCATGAAAGAGTTACATGATTATACATACATAAGCATAGGCACAGTGAGTAAGTAGTACATATACTAGCATTAAAACACGATAACCTTTACTTTTAAAAATAAGATCATCAATTTGAATGATCTAAACCCAAGTTAATTGTCTTAATTAAGATCTAAAAAAAATAGCATATATATATAATAATTCCGTAAAGATAGCAATGATGCATAATGATGAGCGTTGAATGAGACAGGGTTTGGGGGGGTTGCTCCATATCAGATTCAGATGCACTCAACTCATTCATGTCTGGCATTTTTGCCCACTAACGCGCTTACACGCTTCATAATCACTTTCACCTTACCCCTGACACTTGGCCCCCTCCGCTTCCGCTTCTTATTTCTTCATTTTGGCGCATTACCTACTTACCAGTTTTTAAACAATGGTTTGGTGTATTAATAAAAAAGTATTTTTAATTTGGCTCAAATTGTAGATCATGATTAAAAAAAAAAACGTTAAAATGACATAATTTATCTAAATATATTAAGATGATTTAAAATTAGAAAAAACTTAGATTAGCTTTCATCCATCAATTCTAACTAATTCTCCCAATAAACAATAACATGTAGATATCTTTCATGAGATTAGTGTATAATTTTTATTTTTAAATAGATTTTGCTAACAAATCACAAATGGTAAGTTTATATAAAAAATTACACAATTTGTGTGTTTTTAAGAACATTAAATGTTTTGTTAACTTAAAATTTATATTATTTAAACTTTTTTAACCAGCACCCTTAGCAAAACCTATTTTAAATTATTCATCTTGAAAAAATTGTTCATATGACTTTATTTAAATGGATAAATGAATGAAATAGATATAACAAACTTGACCCAAGTCTTGCCATGTAAAATTCTGATTTTAATTGTGAATCAGACGAAACACCTAAATTTAATTGTCAATCTCCTTAGTAGTATGTTAGTTTAAAGTACCAACTTTTAATTTTTCGTACTCAATTTGAGACACAAAAACAACACAAGTAACTAAACTTAATTCATTCTCAAGGCTCAAACTCGAAACCTCTAAACTAAGACTTTTGCTGCATCTAGGAATCTTACATTGACAATGTTACAGGGCAAGTCTCATATCCAGGTAGTCCCCAAATACTGAGAAGGGTCTGACCCACAGAAGTAACTATGCATACTCAAACTCGAAAGCCATGAACAAAACCTCTACACCAAGATCTAGTAGTTGACCGTTAAGAGAATTGTAACTGAACTAGCCATTACGCAATATTACAGTTACATATATACGTTTGAGTTATTGACTTCGTGATTAGCATCATAAGTACAACAGCCACAAGTATGAGAATCTATAACGATATGAACAAATGTCATGCTTGCAAGTTTATAAGCATGAGCCAGAACCATGCTTGAAGTACGTTTTTTCAGATTATTACCATTTACATATCACGCGTATATTGACTTAAGTATTTGAGTGTTTTTATCGGCCACCTTAATCACTTTGTGTTACCGTATTAACAAATTCCCAAGCCTTACCCGATGTCAAAAGTCTAAGCAATCTCAATCGTGCCAAATTACTTGTGAACAGGTAACAACATATTTTTTTAATAGTATAATTTATTAATACGCCTCACTTACTCATAAAATACATCATTGTAACAAATCAATTCCGAACCTAGCATTTTCTTTTTTCCTTTATGTTTTGGTCACCTCTTCCTCCCAACAAGATGGGACGTTTCCTGGTTCCACCCTAGTCATCGTGCCTGCTTACAATTTCACAACTTTCCTTTTTCTTTGTCGTCTTAATTAATTTTGTTTCTCCCTTTCAAATATTAATGATCAAGGTTTTTCCCCCTCTCATTATAATTTTCTTTACTTTTTATTTTCATGGTCTCGTAAAGATGGAACTAAACTGAGGGAAAAGGACCCTCCTAATTCTGCCCTGCCCTGTCCGCAAAATAAAACAGACATTAAGGCTCAAAAGTCTTTGATAAGCTTAATAACATAAATGATGTGTCTTTTGTTTAATTTGGTCATATTTGGTGCCTTTTTGACCCTTGTTCCTAACCAATAAGCGTGGCTGTTAAGTTTTCAAAGCAACGCAAAAACTAGCTTGGAAAAGTGATGCGGGAAATGCTTGGAACATGTTATTTTTTCACAAAAGTTTTTTGTTTTGATTCTCACTCTCACTTTTGGAGCGTAATTACTGAAAGTTGTGTCCTTCGTTAATTGTGTGAAAAAAGGGGGGCCAAAGTGTTTTTTTCTATTCTTCATGTGGCTGAATGGTAGATTGGGTCATTAAGGTTATAAATCAAGCTTTTTATTTTGTCTACTACTCTACTTCATCGACCAAAAAAGGACAATTTAACTTTTTCATTTTATGCCTTTTTTTTTTCTTAATTAGTCTCTCCCGCCTCTGGTTTTCAGATATAATAAACTTTTATATATATTTTCTTTTGCTTTCACTCTAGGGCTTTTGAACTCTCTCTATCCGCAATTCTGCATGTCTAAATTGGAACATTAATGATAGGGCTACAACTAAAATTCAGTCAACATACAACCAACTTATAATTACGTACATTATACACGGTGACAATTGCGCATATAAATTTTTTTCATACACATGTATAAATTTTTTTAAATACGAAAATTAAATAAAATTGAAGATACACCTTATTAAATAATAAAAAGTAATTATCACACATTCTTTTCTACTTCTCACTCACATTTTAAGTGTTTGGACTTACTAAACATTTCAAAACATACACAAACTTTTAAACTCATGAGCACAAACTTTTTAACAATAAAAAACAAAGAATAAGACAAAAATGAAAACAAACACAAAGAAGGGAAAAACTTTAGTGCTTACATACATAAATTTTTGAATAAACATGGATAAATTTTTTTACAAACACACAAATTTTTTAACATCGAGAAATAAAAAATATAACGGAAACAAAAATGAAAACCCCTGAGATCCATAACTTATTGCCAAGAAGAAAAAATGAAGGAAGAGTGTGAGCAGAGAAGAGGAGAGAGAAAACAAATATTAAATGCGTTGGCAGCAAGTTGATGAATTTTCAATTATACATAAAATATTCGTTAATTTGAAAACAAAAAAATGCATTAATCCTAAAAAAAATTATTTATATTCATAGGATGCAGACATTATGTTAAGTCACTGCACTATTAATTCCCACTTGATACATTAACTATTATTGTAAAAGTGTAAAGAAAGTGAGAGATAGATAACTTAGAAAACTGAAGTATTTGAGCAAATCTTTGATGAGATATTGTTGGATAAACACGTATAATAATTTTTTTTAGGCAATCAAAGTAATAAACCTTACATACACGTAAACACGTCTTTGATAGTATTTGTGAAAGTCATATTTTTTTGTATGTGTACCTAAAAAAATTCATATGCACATATTTATCCAAAAATATGTCATTCTCTAACGGCATTTGAGAATTTCTTGTAACAATTGTAGCGACTATTATGCAGTACCGATCATAGTATTTGACTTTTTGGTGCAATTATTAAATGCAATGTCCGGTATGGTTAGTAACTACTAAAACTGTCATCTTACGACTACAATATATGTCGTCCATTCTATCCAAAAACCAAAGATAACGCGTTATTTGTTGGAGGTGACATATTGAGGGATCGACAAGACAAGAATAGAAAATGACACTCCTAAATAAGCTCTTTATTTCTTGCACGTTACACTCGGTTTTATACTTTTACGGAAACGTGATCAACCTTTCCACCATGGACTCAATATTATTTAGAATACATGATATCTTATTCTATTTATTATGGGATTGATTTGTCATGGTCTTGCCCTAAATCTTAGAGACAGGATTAATGTGTCAAGCAAGGTTTAGTTTAATTTCCTTGAGTGCATGTGAGAAAAAGAAGTTAGGGGAACGAATAGCTTTGGTTTTACACTTGCTTTATCCTTAAACTGCTGCGACAATTTGAACAAACCGTTGCCGAAAGTTCATGGAAAATTAAGAAATAAAGGGTCAATTCTATCTTTGGAGAAGATCCTGAAACATAATCGTGGTCATTTTCTGTCCCCTCAATGGTTTTAATGTTCAATTTACAATTCATATAATGTACTAATTGCCATGCGAATTGGCCGGCTCCAATTTGATTCGGTGTTTTGCTGCGGATTCCACCCGATTTGCTGCTCCACCATATGAATGCATGTGTATATTTTTCGGAAATTTCGAATCTGGGTTCTGTCACGTTGTGAAACATATCAACTTGCACGCATGCATAGAATACATAAGAATCCCGATATTAGAGGATATATACTAAATTAGTAGGTGAGGAAGTTATTGGAGATTACTAGTAATTCATATTAGGATTAAAGTTCCCAAAGTTTTAATTATAAAAACTGTTATAGACCTATCTGAGATAGGTCTATAATTCGGACCTTGAGTACAGTTCAAGAATTGGTGAGATGATGAACATGGTTGTTGTAGCCAAGAGTGGTGATGGTGATAAGTTTGAGCGGTGACAATGGTACCTGCAAATGACACTCCGACGTCTAAATAAATGTATTTCTTAGGTGTTAAGTGTAATTGTGATAGATTGATCATACTTGAGCATAAACATTGTTTTCTCTTATATAGTTTACCATAGTTATGACCATTTTGGCGGTTGGATAGCCTTGAATATGCTTTTGTAATGGTGACTTAATTAAGCTGATTAAAGCCTTCAAGAATGCTCATAAAGCATAAAATCGTTGCACATAAATATGTTGGCGAACATTTATAAACATCATTATTGTTAACAATTTCGGTTATTCAGTTAGCCGTTCCGAGATGAGGTGAGTTCAATTGGTCGACCCAAGTTGAGGTGAGGGGTGAACTGACTTGTAGAAGTCTTATACCCTCACTCATCTCAACTATACAATACTTAAGTTAGGATCAAATTTAGTCCATAATAAAAACTAACACTTCTCATGCAAGGTGAAAGCTTTTCTTTTTTACACTAAATTGAATATGCACTTTAGTGATAGTTTAGGGAACAAACTTTATGCACTAGGACTTGGGTTCGATGCTCTAATCCTGATTGAATAATTAATCAGTGTTGAATTTACTTAAACTTTTATTTGTCAAAAAAATAGTTTCATAATGTGAGATTAAAAGAATTTCAGCGAAAACGATAATTAGATTGTTGTGTATCTACCCTACTCATACTTTATTATGTGAGAGTCTTGGCACAATGATAATTAAATTGTGTATCTATCCTACCCATACTCTAGTATGTGAGAATCTGGTGCACCAAACCTCTTCATTTTTTAAATTAAAAATATGAACACAAATCTGATGAGAAATAGTTATGTTAAGAATAATGATATTAAGTTTTGATTGATTTGATTTGTAATTGATTGTAATTTGTTTTTGGCCGTTAGGTTTTTCACCTATAAATAGGCTCACCTTCTATTGTAAATTGATAACGTAGATAATACAATTGTTATTTCTCTATTATCTATCTTTCTTCTGTATTTTTCTGTGCCCCATTTATCTGTTTCTCTACAATGTTTAACATGGTATCAGAGCCATGGTTTCCTCCTTGAACTCTTAACCCAATTTTGTTGCCTTAGAGCCTCTCCGTTAGGCTCTCTATAAAAAAAAATTGTTGTCATCTCTATTTATTTCATCGCATTCCATTTTTCACAAAGACTAGCCCTATTGTCTAAGCACCACCACGCCTCGACGGAATCCCCTACTCATTTCCATGTGTCTCCTAATTATGTTGGCTCCAGTTTCCCACTCTCCCTTGATGCATCCACGTAGCCACGATGTTACCTTTGTTGCTTCTGGGCAGTCACGATGTTGCCTTTATTGCCTCCGCGCAGCCCGATGTTGCCTATTGCTGCCTCTCCGCAACTCCCGATGTCTCCTCTCAATGTTGCCTTTTGTTGGTTAAGCTTAGCCGTTGGTTCCATCCAGCCCTCTTGTTTCCATACAAGACTCTTTGTTGCCGCTCGTGCTTCTTCGACAACCTCTACTGATTTTTGACAATCTTAAAGCTCAATAAGCTTTAGCTTGAGGTAGGGTGTTAAGAATAATGATATTAAATTTTAATTGATTTGATTTGTAACTAATTGTAATTTGTTTTTGGCAGTTGAGTTTTGGCTGTTAGGTTTTCCTCCTATAAGTAGGCTCACCTTCTATTGTAAATTGATAACGTAGATAATACAATTGTTATTTCTCTGTTATTTATCTTTCTTCTATATTTTTCTGTGCCCCATTTATCTGTTTCTCCACAGTGTTTAACAAGTTAAGTGGTGATCTAACAAGTATGATGATGAAAGGTGATAATGCGGCACAAAGGACTATCACAGATCCAAAAGTTACCCAAAAAATATTTGGTCAAAGGTTAAGGGAACGTCAATGAATGCATTGGCATCTTCTACCACCCGACAAAGATAAGTATTTAGATGGTAATTTAATACGTGTTTTATAAATATTAATATTTATTTATTTTTACATATTGATATATATTTTTAAATATTTTAAATTTAAATTAATAATTAATGATGCTCATATAACACACATTAAATAATTTTATAATCATTAAGTATTTTTTCTCTGAATAAAACTGACAAAGTTAAAGAGTCATTTCTTTTGGGTGGATGAATACGAGAAATTAACTATTACTCATTTCATTTTATTTTATCTGTTTATTTTATTTTTAAATATATTTAAACATAATTATATCTAAAACGAAATGGATGGAGCATCTTGCTTCTAAATATTATGTGAATTGAGCAGTTTGACTCTCAGGTCCACATTGCATATTTACCCCCACATGCGTATGTCTGTCTGATGCAATGCTGAAGGGTCGCATTCGTAGCATTAAAATCCCATTCTCAGCTCAATGGGGACCTTACACGTGTCACCTCACCAGGGGAGACTCGTAGTCACCCTAGCTAGCTATGCCTATGGGGTGTCAGCTGGCACTCTATCCTCGATCATAAATTTTTGCTACAGTCATGATTCATCGGAAACATTTCAAACGGCAAATACATATCATCTTCCCGTTACTTGCGTGGAAATGAAGGTTATACGGTTTTCAATTTAAATATGAGAAATATCTTAAAAGTGAACACAAATTTCTAGGTGGGATGATTCACGTTTAGAAAAAGAAGGCGGTTTGTGTGGTTTCTTTAGGAATTTTGAAAAGGAAATGCTATAAACACATTATATGAAGTTAGAAACACTATAACGTGCATGCTTAGTTGTGGTGAAAATGATATTGGATGGACTGAGATTGCCATGTGATTTGTTATGGTCAACGCTATTTTTCACACTAATCAATTAGATGTCTAGCTCATATCAAATGGATGTTTTATCAATTGGGCTCAAACAAATCAAAGACACAAGGATAATGAATTAACTCGCTTTTAGCAAAATCAAAAATCCCAATATATTAGTTGTGGCACACAAAAATTATGTAGACAATTCTAACTAGAATTACTAAAAAATAGAAAGAAAATTATGTTTATTGTGAAATATATTGAAAACAAAAATGTAGAAACAAAAGATAATTCAACTTTAGTAGAGACAAAACCTTTTTATTTTATATTTGACTTTTCTTAGAAAAGATTTTAATGAAGCTTTACTCACATTGGGTCATTATAATTTTGTCCACTTTGAGTTTCTTGTTTAATGAAATTTCACATAAATTTAATGAAAAGAAGAAATAAAAATATAAAATAAATTTGATCACAGTAAAAGTTTGTGTATTTCTCTCTCAATTGTATCTCTGTATATCTATTTTTAAAGTGTAAAAAATCACTCTTCTAATCATAGTTGACTTGTTTCAAGGAGTTCCTCTGTTCAGTGAATCAATCAATACACTTTTTGTGGTGATACATTGTTGGATTGACTTCTCCATTTGTGGAATTAATCCCACATTTGTTGGGTAATCCGTTAGCACCATTAGTGTTTATACAGTTATCGGTTAATTAGTAGCAAATTTTTTAAGGTAAACAAACGCATCATCATGACGAATTTATCTCTTCATCTTGTTAATGATTTTGGGACTCTAAATTAGGTTATCTTTTGATGTTGTACCCATATATCTTTTGATTTTATATATTTACTATATGATATGATAATTCGCAACAGTCCTTATAATTAGTGGAAAAAGATTTGTTGTGACTGTTAAGATTACCGTCACGTTTTGAGGTGGTAACTTGGTAACTTGTGATTCTTCCCATTATTCATGTGTCATGACCCCAAAGCCTGATTTCAAGGAGTTTGAGCGATAAAATTGAACATTGAGGTGAGAATATTGAGAACATAATCGGGATTGGATGCATTGTTTTTTGGAGTCCCATTAATTGGTCAATTTTGCCAGCTTATTATTAAATCTTTATGGTATTTATACAAAGAGAAACAATGGCCTTTTTCTCCAGCTGATTTTGGTGTCGACAAAAGGCCTAGCATTACATGTAACGATAAAGTTTGATTTGCCGATCTAAACATATTAATACAAGGACATTAAATGCATCCTTTCTCTAACCTTTTCTAGAATAACACTTCATCCGGTCCAATAAATTAAAGAGGAAGTTTATCAAAGTGTCTTTATTTAATTTGGTTAAAATGATTTATAATTGAAAAAAAGATAAAGATAATATTAGAAGTTACTATTTTTAAGATTAATAATTTAGGGGTATAATTATAAATATAATAATAAATTTGTCTTAAAAAATGAGACTAATAAATAATTTAAACAAAAAAATATTGATTAAAGTGACAATTAAAATAAATTAGACGAGCAGTATATGGGTACATTGGATAACAAAGCTTACAAGGGCAACTGGTTTATTTGGTTAAAGAAACTTGCTACTATTTTAGAGAAAATTTTGCATATTTCAAAAACATATTTTTAATGCCATTGGCATGTGACACATCATGATAGTTGCAATTATATCTCCTAAATGACATGACGTGTCACATGACCAGCCCATAAAAGATTTGCTCTCCAACATGTAGAAAATACTATACTGCCACAATTTTTTTTGTTAGAATAAATGTGACATAATTTTTAATTATTAGATTAATAAACAATTTGTACTCTATTTATTTATCCAATTATCTTGTCTATAATTAAAATATAAAAAATTGACAATATTTATGTAAATAATTCTGGTCAAATAACATTACTCCCCACATGCAAGATTTTCTCTCCCTATCAATATCTTTCCTTTTGTATGATATGGAACAATTAATCACTCTTTTTTACTACACTTGCTTTGGACTTTTGGGTCCCTGTGTTTTGCAAACTACTCTGTTTCTAACAGAATTACACAAGACATTTAAAAGCTCCTTTGAATTATGTAAAGTTCGGGACGGGGGTGCACCCTTTCTATTACTATTGAAGAAATTAAACTGCTTTTTTAAAAGAAAAACATGATTATATGTGAAAAGTAATTTTTGACAGATGAATCACCTTCTTTTTTTCTTCTTTCAGTTTTATATTAAAAAAATCCAGAAATGAAATTACCAATTCTGAACAGGCTCTGGTCAAACAAAAGTACTCCAAAACAATGAACAATGATAAGTGATCGAGTGGATGGCATGTGCTCTTGATTGCTTTCTTGAGTGAGCATTTGAAAAATGCAGAATATCCCTTACACACCACCAACATTTTAGGATTGGACCAACCGCATCTCAAATTTAAGGGCTTTTCAGTTACTTTGACTCTATATATCCCCCTTTATATCCTTTAATCAGCATCATGTAGATGCATCATGCATGTGCTAGCCTATTGCTATTTGTCAAAAAAACATTATGGGAATTTTTTAATTCTGGACCATTTAGTTTACCTTCTCAAAGATTTGAACAAGAGATATGTTCTACTGCATGAAATACATAGAAACTCATTTGTACAACAGAGATTATTTGGTAGGGGTGTATATTGATTGAACCATTCCGCTAAACTTGCTCTACTCAAAGCTGATTGAGTCTTGGGTGGAAACTTGATCAATGTTTTGTTAGTTAAGTGGTGGGTTACTGAATTTTGAAACTAAATTGACTTATCCACTCGACAAAGATGAACTTTTTATTTTTTTTACTTAATGCTACCAAATTTAGTCTAATGCCCCCATCCTTGAACAAGAAAAAAAGAAACTTTATCCAAATCTGCCCAAAAAAATCAACTAAAGACCCCCCAAAAAAAAGGAAAAAAAAACTCACAAACCCAAAAGAAAAAAGCTCCAACTTATCGACCTACTCGACTCGCCTAACAATTCAACAAATCGACATAAGGTAGGTCATTTTATTTAAAATTACATAACTCAACTAGCTCAACCTACCGTCAGGTTTGTTAGTTGGGTGGGTCCATAAAAAAATATGACTCAAATAGATCGACGTACACCCCTAATTATTAGACATTCCTAAAATATCATATTAAATATACTTTAAACTATAATGAATGACATTTTACCTTCTATTTTTAAAAACTGGTAAAGTGTCATTTATAGGTAATAATTAATTATGTAATTGGTAGCATATCCATCTTCATATCCGCACAAAATTTTTATTTTTGTTGAAAAAAAATATTTTTGTACAAGACTGGATTATTTTGAAAAGGTGTCATAAGAACCCAGTAATAGTAATCCTATTCGTAATTGTAAACTATAATGCAAGTATAAGCAGTCAACATCACCAAAATTAATTTGCCCCTCATGTGTGTGTATGTATATATTCACATGTTGTGCAGGGCCATGTGATTTAGAAAAATAAATAACAAACCCACAACTTTAGGTGCATCGAATCTGCTGAAGTTTGGGGGGTTTAATGAATCTGATATTTTTTTATTTTAGTCACACACTATAATACACAAAAATATGTAAAAGAGAAATTAGAGTTTTTTATTATATTGCCCCTCTTAATAAAATATTACCAAAATGTCCTTATTTCAAAACATATTACAAGAATACATATGTTTTAGCCAGCATGGCATCCGTGGTCGCGTGGTGAAGGGTTTAGGGGCATTTTGGTCAATCAGCTAAGTAAATATGGCTCAAATTCGCCAATCTACTAGGCAAATGTAGCCCAAATTCGCCAACCCGCAAGCCAAATCTCTGTTACATTCGCCAACCGATTTCGCGAATTCAACACAAATTGGCCAACTGGTTTGGCGAATTTGCACCCGGCCCCACTAAACCAACCCCACCACCCCAAACCACTTCACCCATTCTCATTTTCTAAAATTCACTTCTCTCTCTACAAATCCATCATCTCTCTATCTTCACTCTTGGGTTGTCAAAGGCTAGAAGTAGCTTATTTAATTTGTGTGGCAGACTTGTAAGTTTTAATTTATTATAATGTTATTATTATTTTTTCTAAATTTATAGTTTAACTTGTATGTGTGAATTACATAAATTTCTTTAAATGTAATCTTTAAATTGATTATATAAATGTTGTCTGTATTAGTTTGCTAAGCAATTTATGATAGATTGATGCATAGAGTAATATAATATTGAATTTGTGACTAGTTAATTAATATGCTATTTAGTATATCTATTGGTGTGAATTTTAAATATTTGAATATAATTTTGTATTGGTGTTAATTGTATGTTTGACATAGAATGTGTTTTATCCAGAATTAGAAAATGAAGAAATCTCTTATTGTGCTCATTTATTCTAATGGGAGAATGTATGAAGGTGAACATGGGTTTATGTATGATGGTCCTAATCCGACATCTATTATGATGATCAACACTAAATTTATTAATATCTGTTTTTTTGTTTTGTTTGATTATATTAGTGATCAATACTAAATTTTTCAATATCTATTGTTTTGTTTTGATTGATTATTTTAGTGATGGATACTAAATTTATATGCTTACTATTATAGCGTGTAAGATGGCTCACCATGTAAACCCTGGCCCAGATGACTGTTCTGTTCTTAAGTTACAAAACTGTCATGTATCACAACATATTTGGATTAGGGCTCGTGATCGGATATTACGTGTTAAGCGTGTACATGCAGGGAAACACTTAAAAAAACATCGAGATCCTCCAGATTTTATCATTCCATACCTAGAGCAAACTAGCTTTGTAGGGGTTGTTCAGATGGGGTATTGCACTGTTGATCACCATTTGATCATAGCACTAGTAGAGAGATGACGTCCTGAAACACATACATTTCATATGCTTATTAGGGAGTGCACTATGACGTTGGAGGACATTAGTATTATTTTCGGGCTTCCTATTGATGGTCATGTTGTGATTGGTCGAATTCATGATGATCACTTGGTGGATCGATGTGAAGAATTACTAGGTGCGCGACCGCCAATTCAGAGTGGGTATTATGGATCACGTATTCAGTTGGCATGGCTAGCTGAGTTACTTAATAATGAGCCTGATGACAATGCTGATAATGTTTTGGTTCAGCAGTATGCACGAGCATACTTGCTTTATTTTATTGGAGGCAGATTGTTTTCAGACCATTCAAGGTCATGGGTGCATTCTATGTTCCTCCCACTTTTAGAGGACTTTGCAATGTTGGAACATACAGTTGGGAATCTGCAGCCTTGACTTTTATGTATAGCAAGGCTATTGATTATAATCATCATGACATTGGAAGCCCTTACACTATTCTCGAGTATTGGGTTTGACATAGATTTCCTTATCTTGCCACTTCACTTGTTAACCCCGCTCACGAAGCAACTTGGAATCACTATCTACCTGATCGTGCACATTTTCGTCCATTAGGATTTAAGTAAGTATTATATATTTGTTTGTGTATTCTTATTGAATTGCACATTCAATATGCATTTTATGATTTACCAATGTGTTTTACATTTAAATTTGAATTAAGTGGCACAACCATAAAGTTTTATCAAATTCTCCATTGCACTTTCTTCAGTATTATCGTCATTTTTTCGATAAATTGAAGAAAAAGGAGGTAATTATATAAATATTTGTATTTTTACTATTCCACACTCGATATACATGTTTTTACTGACTTTGCTCACTTTTTCTTAGATTGTATGGCAGCCATACACTGAAGAAATATTGACAGAACTTCCTGACTTTTGCATGGTAGGGGACGACATTAGGCAAGCAGTGGTCCCTTTGATATGCTTTTTCATTGTTGAGTGGCACCAACTTGATAGAGTTATGCATTAATGTATCAATGTGGATCAAATTATATCAGGGAGGCCACATCAGTCGGATCATTTGCATAACATCACCCTAGCCGGAAAGACAAACTAATATTGGCCGGATGTGCATAAGCAATATATTGCCTACTGGGATGATCGTCAGGCGCGAATTATTAGCCAGAGACTATTGCCTGTGTCTCTTACTGCACATTTAGAATACATGCAATGGTGTAAAAAAATAACTCGATATTGGATCGGTCGCACTTCGGCAACTCTAGGAGTTATGGTAAGTTCTATGTCAATAATTTTTTTTAAAATATTTATTTTGTATTATTGATGATAATTATTGGTATTTCAACTTGTTAAGCTGACATTGCGGAACAACAACATCTTTGGTCTATTGATCCTCACTCTACATTTAACATGGACAAGTTTCGAACATCAGTCGAGGTTATCCTATCTACATTACAGGAGCATGATCAAATTTCAAGGGAACAACTTCAATTAGCTCTTCCTTCTATGATTAACATTTCACCGCCACCTGATGACGATAACCAGGGCTCAAGGACACGTTGTAGAAGAAGAACTGGATTAGCAGATGGAAGAAGATAAGTTCGTAATACTGAAACATCTGAGTTTTCAAGCCACCAAAATACTCAGAATGAGGCTACTGCCACAACTAATATTGATGTTGCTAACCTACCATCTCACTTATCAGTTGCTTCATATCCTCCACCATATCATTATGGATATTCATATCCTTACCCACCACCATCATACCCTTACCTATCACCACCACCACATTCTTACCCACCATCTGTGTATCCTTACCCACCCTAATATACTTATCCATCACAAGTTGGCACGTTAACTGACCCTCATCCTAGACCGCCACCCTCTGATACTCAGCAGTAGTGACTTTGTTACCTTTAAATTTAATTTCATTTTTTTACTAATGACTTTGTTATATTTAATTCAGTTATTTTAGTTTTATGTAGCGTACTTTTAACTTATGAATTTTTATTATATGCGATATTTCATAAAAAAAATTATGTACATCTAACATTTCTCTACTTCTTTCCTTACAATGTTATTGTCCATTTTAGGACATCACACGAATTAATGTAAAAATAGTAAATACCGTTAAAAGTTATAAAATATTGTTTGAATAAAAAAATATCAAATTTTATAAGATGCATACTCTACTAATATATAATGATTACAATTAAATTAAGGGTATTTTTAAGAAAAAATAATTAATAGTAGCTTAAAATATTAATTGGATAAATATTTAAAAAATCTAACTTAACAAAATTTGGACACAAAAGAGATATAAAGATAGACACTTAAATAGAGAAGAGAATGGGCACAAAATTGCGTAAAATCGCATAAAGGCTCCATAAATTTTTATTTTCTATACGAGTGCAAATTCGCTAAACCGGTTGGCGAATTTGTGTTGAATTTGCCAAACTGGTTGGTGAATGTAACAGAAATTTGGCTTGTGGGCTGGCAAATTTGGGTCATAGTTGCCTATTGAATTGGCGAAATTGACCCATATTTACCTAGTGGATTGACGAATTTGGGTCATATTCACCTAGTGGATTGGCAAATATGGCATGGTTTTGCCACGTGGCTACGAATGTCATGTTAATCAAAATAAGTGTATTCCTGTAATATATTTTAAAATAAAGATAATTTCGTAATATGTTTTGTTAAAAGAGATAACATAGTAAAAAAAACTCGAGAAATTATATGCTCCTACATGTTGGTTGATGAAGAGCGATCATTCCGGAAGAAAAAGACGAAAAAGCAAAGGTAGCATTTGAACATGGAATGCAGTTTGATTTGGCTTCCTTAAAGACTCTTTGTCACCTATTTTTGGGACAACGTGATACCTAAAACTGACATTCTCAGCACCGCAAAGCTGCTTCCCAAAAACTTTCTTCATTTTTTCCCCTTCAATCTTTTTTTCGTGTAACATCAACGTATTTGACATTTTTACTAATTAATTTAGTGTTGCAAAACTTAGCATATTGAATGTATGTATAATTTTGAAGGCAACCGTTCAAGCTCTATATATGATTTCAAACCCTAGTTTGTCAATAAGATCATTGCTGCATCGATTTGTGGAATGAAAACATAATCGTTGTGTTTTGCCGTTCGGTCCTCTTAATTAGTTTAATTTATTAATTTATGTTTGGCTTAGCTTGCAAGAAAGATTCCTAGGGTATATGTTAGGAAGTAGCTACCATATGGCATATGCACTTGTCAATATGTCATGCAATCTCTAATCATTACATTTGAATCTATTTATTCAAAACTTATGACTGCCGCAACTTTAATGTAAAATTAATCTGCATGGCATGTACTCATATAGAGTCGTAGGAACTTGGAATTAGTAGCGTTAAATGGAATCACCATAAATTAATAATATTAGCAATTGGATTAATTAATTAATGAGTAGAATAATTGAAAAGTTAATTTGATAAATTAATCATAAAAAAACAAAAAGAAAACAATGATGGGTGAGAACTGTAAAACAGAAGTAAATTTTGATCATTAAATAAGAATTAGATGTAAAAGATCATGAAAAATGGATTTATACACGTAAATGGTTTCTCAAATATTTCATAGAATAAATATTGTATACTACTTAATTTATTAATTTAAAATATTTTTTATAACTAAATTATCAAATTTTATTATCATTTTATTACTTAATATGACATATTGATAAATTATATAACATTTTAAAAGAAACATGGTTGAAGAATCTTTGGTTGAACTTTTTGGTAGTGTTGGTCAAAAGAATATGCTGACGAGATTTCCATGGCGTGGTGGGTGATTCCATTGATGGTGGTGGTTGCCCAAACTTCCAGTCTCAACTACTCTTCAATCGGACCCACATTAGCCATTTCTAAAATTTTCACCACTTTGTCATGAAAGATATAATAAGGGTCTCTTTTTTACTTTTGTCAAACTATAATTTAAGGTGCCAAAAAATGGTTAGCGCATATAATAAGGAATTAAGGATTGATTTTAAATCCCATCAAAACATAAGGTCGATTTCCACTTGTGAGAATCCCTTTATCAAATTATTTTGGTGATTAATATGTAAATATTCTTGTAAGTTCACCTAAATTTTTTTGTTAATAAAAAGTCCGATAATTTAATATTTAAAATTATATATGTTAATGGAAAATATGAATTTTATTAGATATTTAAAATTAATATTGAAATATATAACTAAATGTGATTTTATTAACCAAGTTAAAAAGAGTTGAAATTTCATTTGTTTGAATTTTCTCAAGGCCAAATCAATCATACATGTCCATAGTTGTTTTTCTTCTCTTTGGAATGGAAATACATACATACATACATATATATATATATATAATTCCTCCAGTTGTTTTTTCCTCCCTGCCCTAGTGTAGGTGTTGCATTGATGTATCAAAGCTTATGTTAAAATAATACTCCTTTAATCAAAATTATAATGATGAGATTATTTTTTCTTTTCTTTTTTTTAAATGTGGTGATTAGGTAAAAATGGTTTTCCATTCGTATAAATGTTTCTTTGTCGGCCCATATTTATGTGGGTGGAGTGGAACAAGTTTAATTTTTGTTCTTAAGTGGACCAACAAAACATGTGGTTCTTTTACCATAACTACCAATTGGGCCAAGCAATTTATAGAAGTTGGCAAAGACGTAATCTTCATTCTCAAGGCCTGAAAAAGATATACCATTTTGTTAGAATAGAGAAAACAAACAATTTAGAACAATCAGCTCAATTTAAAATTCCGTAAAGTTTGATTGTCACTCAATTCAGAAGCGTTTGATTGTTGGGCTAGACTTGGGCTGAGGCCCATGGTGAAGGTACTTCTTCTGTGAATTCTATGCAGTCCTGACCCCGATGAACAATACAATTTCGAAGACAGATACGGTGTTCCACCCAAAGCCTTCGCCAAAGAGACACATTTTCTATTGCTTTATGTATAGAAAATCCATTTATTAGAAATGTTCGTATCAATAAACAAAAATCTACCAACACAAGGTTGATTCAGTGGTAGACAAGTTGGTCCTCTTCTTAAAATGTCCAGAGTTTGAGACCCGAGAAGGAAAAAAATGTATGTTGGGTGGGACCGTTATAGTACCCCAAATTAAATTAGTCGGGTAATAATAGAGTTTGGATATCAATACAAAGAATAAAAAAATCTATTTATTAAACATGATATTTGGACAACTCAATTTGGTAATCCTTAGATAATCACAATTACAAAGGTGTGGTATCCATCATGATAGAGTCTATCATGGAAACCACACATTTTTTAGAGTCGTTATCAAATGATTGTCAAATTGAATTATCATGTTCGCATGATTCTATTTATCTTATTCAACAGGAATAATAAATACAAGATTTTTATGTAATGAATATATGATTTGTCAAATACGTAGCTCAATGATTGTACATGTTTCTTTTGAAGGAGAGTACATTCTAGCTAATATTATTAGGTAATTTTTCATGTGTTTCAGGGAATAAATATCCTCTCTCTCATATTAAATTTTTATATTTTTAATAATTTTTAAAATTAAATTAATCAAATTTATCAATATTTTATATATTTGATATGACATTGACAAATTTTTCATTAATTAAATGATTAAAAAAATCAACTTGTAACACATTTATCGCGTGCACATACCTTATAGGGCTAGGATCGATAAAACAATCAAATAATTGCATATACATACATATAGTGCGCCATAATCTCCTTTTCTTCATATTACAACAAAGCTTCAATGATTAAGTTGACTTTCATCAATGTCACTTTGCCTTGTGATTTAAACCGTTTTGGTGAACAAGTTTACAGCATAAGATGAAGGTAAGAAAATGAGAGATTATGGGTTCGTAAGCTTGTTTTAAGACTTGAGGAATGAAAGGGAAATGGAAAGAAGGAAAAATGAGAGTTATGAGGGTTGGATTGTGAGGGGTGAACGACCTTATCCTCTAATCCAAGCCCTTGTGTAGGTGGCTTCAGCTGTAAAACTTGAGAGCAAGAGATTTTTGGTGTTTTCGGATACACACTCCAGCTCGGGATTCTCTATTTTGGTTGCTATGCTTGGTGTGTGTATGTGTTCTAATCCTTGTGTTCCATGTATTTCTTTCCTGAATCTTCTCTTCTTTTTATCTAATTTTCACTCTTTTCTTATCCTCTTTCTCATTCCTCATTTTCAGGGCTACAAGATAAGGCACTCTCCTGTGTAGGTCCTTGTGCCTGCAGCTTTAACTAGGATATGTCACTCTCAAATCTTACTTCAGTGCAGCTTTCTTACATAAACTACCTTGTATAAACAAATCTACTTTTTGCCTCTCTCTCCGAGGTTATTGTGAGGGGTTCCTAAAGGGTATAACGTTAGAATCTCTTGCTGCACCCTTAGCAGGTCATTAGAAGGCGTTCAAAAGAGCCCTTGAGACCACAGTCTGAAGGTTGCAGCATGCTGTCAAGTTCAGTTGCTGTGAGGGCGTATCCATTTTCTTGCTTCCCTAGTCCTCACAACTGGCCAAAAGGCATTGGAATGAATCCCGTGACATCTTTGAGACATAGGGCAAGGTCTAAAACCCTCCATTCTATAACTCCTCATATATAGTTCCCCTTCTTGTCTCTTTGTAGATCTGCTCAGGCTGTATTTTATGACACCACCTTATGTCAAACTCTTGATGACCACACTAAAGACAAGTGCTTATGCTTCTAGCTTAATCCATCATTAGTGATTATCCTTAATCTATGTGTTACTAAAGTGTCTATATCATCTTGTAAAAAAACCAGAGGAAGCTAATTTCCAGCCAGATGGAAGAAGGGAAACCATATAACGAAATTTTCCCTAATCATATGCATAATTTTTTAAGAAATTGAAATTTCCATAGCGTAAGAACTCGAAGACTTTATTAACATAGCTCCTAAAGAAGTCTAAATTTAAGACCCTCGCAATATGTTGACCAAAAAGAAAAGGCCCTCACAATCTTCACGTAATTTTTGAGCAAGGGCTTTTTGCTGCCCCACGTGCATTCGTACATAAAATAATAAATGTGAGATCAAACCCTCCTCCTTGTCGCCCTTGGTTTCTTTTTTGGTCCTTAAAAAAAATATAACAGTCACCTTATTAATGCTTAATTTTTTTATCACTAAATTAAATCTTAATGATTAAAAATATTATATATTAATTATTTTATTAATCTTCTGGTCTTTCAAAAAAATAATTAATGTGATAACATTTTTAATTATTAATGAATTATTCTGATATAAAAAATGTTCAGATGACAAATATAGTGATGGCTTTACCTTGACTTTATATATACAACATACATAGCAAAGAAAGAATATGAGGATCGAAAATAAGACAATTCAATTATTATTATACCAACCAACGGGGGTTGGTCCAAGTGGTAAGCGGCTTGGTATCGCTTAAGCAAGGTCCCGAGTTCGAGACTTTGTGTACGCAGTTATTCCCGCTGGGAGACTCATCCGCCACAGCCAGGTGCGCGACCCGAGTCGACCCGAATTAGTCAAGGCTGAGCCTTGGATACAAGGCAGGTAACCTAAAAAAATTTATTATCATACCAAGGTGTGTTAACACTAAGAACTTATTAAGAAGTCTAAAGAAATAAGATTTGAGTATTTTCAATACATTAAAAACTTTAAAAATTCACATTTACAATGTAATATTTATACTTTAAATATTTTAATAAGTGTTTTTTAATATTTATACATTTCCCTTCCTTCCATGCTTCCTCGAAGCTCAAACCCAGTGGAGCCAATGATTTAAACCGTTTTGATAAACAAGTTTAAAACATAAAAATGATAATGAATGAATGTGAGATTGAGGGTTCATAGACTTGTTTTGAAACTTAGGGAATGTATAGGAAGGGAAAGGTGAAAGAAAATGAAAGAAAAATGGAATGGAAGGAAAAGGAAGAAATGGGGAATATGAGCGTTGAATGGTGAGGGTTGAACAACCCCGCTTCCCAATCCAAGCTCTAGTGTGGGTGGTTCAGCTATGGAGCTGAGAGCAAGCAATTTCAGGTCGATTTCAGATACGCCCTCGGGTCCAGGCTTCTTTGTTCTAGTGTGTTTTTTGCTGGTTTCTACTATGTGTGTATGTGTGTGTTCTCTAGGTTATCTCTCTGTCTGTTCTCCCCGAAAATCTCCCTCCTTATCTGGTTTTTCCTCTTCTTTTTTCATGCCTTGGATTCCTTTGATGTGTCCTTTTCAAAGACTGCCCTAGCAGGGCTTCTTTCTGCCCACCCCTCACTTGTCACCATCACTCCATCCCAATGCAAGTTCCTTTCACAAAAAACCTAGTATGGACAAAACCTCCTTTTGTTCCTCTATCTTAGACCATGGTGAAAAGGTCCCTAAAGTGTGCAAGGTTGGTGAAAGGTGCTGCTTTGTTGGCAGGTCGCCAGGGGGCGCGTCAGATAAGCCCTGGTGCCTGTCTGGAGACTGTTTGGCTGTTGTCACACATAGGCTTGCTGTAAGGGTGCATTTTTGGCTTGCTCTCTAAGCTCCCTAGCTAGCCAAAAAGGCCTTGGAGAGGATCCCATGGCATCTTTGGGATGTGGGGCAAGACCCAAAGCCCTCCAATCCATAACCTCTCATAGTTTCCATTCTTGTCTCTTTGTAAACATATTTGGGGCATATCTTATGGCACCGCCCTATGCCAACCCCTTAATGACCCCAAAGAGACAAGTGATTATGTTTTAGCCTAATCTAATATTAATAATTATTCTTAATCTCCACATTACAAAAGGGTCTACATCAGTTATGATGACGACTACAATGACAAAGACAACGATCATGATGAAAGTTAGTGTCAGCCAATTCGATTGAAGATTGATGAAGGAACAAAATAATCTTCAAATTTCAAGTAGAAAGAAAAAAAAATGATATACAAACAGATTACTCGTACGTACACACGTGTTGTTTGGATCAAGAATATGAATTGGATTAAACCCAAATTCCAATTCATAACCCTATTATTCTTTTCGACTCACTATTTATACCCCTAAAAAATAGTCATTTAACAATTACTCAATTAAAAAGCAAACATTACATAACAAAAAAATAAACATTAATGCATTGTGTGCATTAGCACATATAAATGTTCAGTAACAATATTTTTTTATTTTGTAGTAACATTAAACTCACGCTTGTACGAACACGCAAAAATATTTAATAACAATATTTATTTCTCTATTTTGTAATATTTATTTTTTTATTTTGTGATATATATATTTTTTAAGTGACTATTAAGTGATTAAGGTGTACAAACTTTTTTTATATTTTTTTATTATTCCGAGTGAAGCATTGAGGAATGTCATCTCCTACCCCCAAACTGGCCTAGCTATTTTTATAATCATTACTAATTCAAGTATATTCGACTGTGGTGATTGAAGAAAAGGAAAACGTGACAAACAATTTATACAGCCTGTTCAAATCCTCAATTAATGTTGGTTCCTAGCGTAACCTTACCAGACAATAAATTTATCTCTAAAAATGTGAGTCAAATTAATTACTCTTTCTGTTCACTTTTTGTTATTACTTTTTATAAGAACACACAATTTAAAAAATTATTTTATTGATACTAAAATAAATAAAATATAAAGTGGAAGACAAAATTAACCTTGAGTGATTAATGTTAATAATTAAGTGTTATGAGAAATATGAAAAATAATAAGAATAAATTTATAAAAAAATATATTTAATATTTCTTTAATCTACTCAAATGATAACTTTAGACTGCTGTCATAAACTAATTTTTCATTTATATATATATATATATAACACTTGGAGAAAAAGAGAGTTAATTACAAAGCGTTATTAATTATTTTGGATCCATTTGTTTGATCTTTTTTTACGCGTACAAAGATGGATTGTAATCAATTAATGTAGGTACAGTTTTATCTGTCTAGTTTAATGATGAAAATGGATCGACAAAGTTTGGTATCTGTTATGTTGATTTTACACACACTAGCAGATTCCTAAGTTGGCAAAGCTAGCTATGGATAAGGTGGAACGAATCTAGTCACCTTTTGATTTAAACCGTTTTGAACAAACAAGTTTAAAACATAAGATGAAAGTGAATGAGGGAGAGATTTTGGGTATGTATGCTTGCTTTGGGAATAAAGGAATGGAAGAGGGAAGGTGAAAGAAAATATATAATGTGATTTGAGGAAGAAAGGGGAAGTATGAGGGTTGGATGGTGAGGGGTGAACAACTCTGCCTCCCAATCCAAGCCCTAGTGTGGGTGATTTGGTTTATGGAGCTTGAGAATCAATCAATCTGGTGTACACCCTCAGGTACCAGGGGGCGTATTTTCTGCAGCAGCTCCATGGCTATGGAGGATGGTCTTCTCTCTTATTCTTTCGCTGGTTTTTCCCTCCTGCCTCTTGTTACTTCCGTTCTCTTTTATCTGTCCCCCTCCCAGGTCTCTCTTTTTCTTTTTTATCTTCCCCCTTTTCTTTCTTCTTTTCCTTCCTTTTCTTCTCTCCCATCGGATTCCTCTGCCACCTTGGGCTTCCTGCTGGTCCCGTCGCTTTCAGGGAGCTGCGGGTGCAGGTCATGGCTGCCTGCTCCCCAAACCTGCAGCACAAGCAGCTCACCCTTCTCTCAAAAGTACTTTCTTTTACCAAAACAACCTAACACAAACAAAAACTCCTTCTTGTCTTCTTCCCTAGGTAGTGAAGCAGGAGTGTGTTACGGTGCTGCTCACAAGGTTGCTTCCGCAGGGAGGTCACCAGGGTATCTCAGACACGCCCTGCAACCCACCTGGGCGTTTTTGGTGTTATTTTGCTGTCAGCCCGCCTACAGGGGCGTATTTTGTTGATTAATTCTCAAGACTCCATGCTTGGCCAAAAGGCCTTGGAGTGGGTCTCATGGCCTTCCTGGGACGTGGGGCAGGGCTCAGAGCCTTCCAATCCATGACGCCTCATAGTTCCCCTTGTTGCCTTATCATAGACATGCGGAGGGCGTATCTGTTTGGCATCACCTTGTGCCAATCCCTCGATGTCTATGTTAGAGACAAGTTTATATATGTTTAATATTCTTAATGCTATCCTAAATACATATATTACAAAAGGGTCTGTATCACCCTTGAAGACTGATCAATATTATTGTATCATTTTTTTCTTATGAAAATAAGGTAATTTCTTTTGATGTATATCATATAGTTTATACATATTATTTAGCCACAAAAGTCACAGTCACACAAAACAAATGTGCACATAAACTAGAATCTTGGTAGCATAGTTTTGTGAGTTCAATTATAAAAAATAACTAAGGTTATATAATTTGACTTAAGAGTTGAAGATGGTGCATTAAGGTTATAAGTTCAATGAACATCTGGATTAATCATAAGCAATTCATGGTATATACTATGAAAGTAAAGCCATCAAAAGTCAATCCCTGTAGCTCGACCTGAATAATAATATATTCAACTATATTGTGTGATTTTGGCTAACATAACTCAAATTCAAATTTATACAATAAATATGTCTTCGAAAAAAAATTATACAATAAATATACTATTTATCAATTTAATAATTACATATACCAGTGAAAGACAAGAAAATGCTCACGTTTAACCTTTAATCAAGGCATATCAAGTTTCATATAAAAGTAGTTAACTAACGACTTCTTATGATGGAATGTTTTCTTGAGAAAGAAAAAAAAAAGTAGTAACACACATAAAAAGGGAGAAAAGGTGTTTCTTTTTTCCTATCTATAGGGTATTTAATTTGATTATTTTTAATAATTTTAACAATTAAATTCATTGATTTTTGTTATTATTTCATGATCTAATATGACATATTGATGAATTATATAATTCAATGTTATAAATTAATACTTTTTAGTATAATTTTTGTAGAGAGGTGCATCGTAAACTCAAATGATCAGCAAATCTTTAACTTATAAGTTGACTCTTTCAATAATTTGACTAATGAAAAATTTATTATAATTATATAAAACATGACATAATAATAAAAATCAATGAATTTAGTAGTAAATATTATTAAAAATAATTAAATTAGATACCATAAGGTATTTATCCCATAGAATAACTAAGAACCAACTTTTTTTATTTTTAATTTTCAATGTTCCATTTCATGGGATTTGTTAAAAGAAAATCATACGTGATATAAATTGTCAAAATGTTTTTTTGAATTTAACTTTTATAGGTATACCTTTTATATAATCATCCAACTATTAAGAATTATACAAAATTAAAATAATTGGAGTAATTGATATCATCGGCATTTTTTTGCCGATAATATATTAAAACTAATAATAAATATCTAAAAAAAAAATCTTCCATTTTGATTTTCCCCAATCTTCTCAACAGAATTATTTTATATCAATCCGATTCTTCATAACCAGATCAGTTTTAAATCTTCTTTTGCTTGCATTACCAGGACATGTGTCTTGGGTTGGCTAGGAGTTTGGGCTGTGCAGGAGAAGGAATTTGGGATATTTGGAGATGGTGGACGGGAGGCCATGAGAGGGAAAAAGAATCCTTCAGATGTCGGTGATCATTATTAGGAAGTTGTCTTGATAGAAGAAGTAGATGAACAAAAATATTACTGTGATCATGTCTGTGAACAGTTCAAATTAGCAAAACTTCACTATCACACCCCTTTCAAAGAGACATTGACAGTAAAGTATGGGATATATATTCCTAGGGTCGAAGTAATTGGCAGAAAGTGGCGTGAGGCTAGTGCTTAATTATATAAGTGCATATAAGAAAAAGCCACCAGTTGAAGGGAGTAGCTATCATGTGACCAATGTCCTCTTTTTGACAGCTTTTGATGCTGACACCCACACACACTTTTGAATTGTGACAAGTGCTCAGGCACCATTTGGTCTTCTCCCCTAAATGGTCAATCTTAGTCTCAAGTCATCTCTTCTCATATTCCTACCTCCCATAATTGGATTATGACGAGACTTGTTTCTCTCCTATGAAATGAACCAACTGAGTGCCTGTTTCTTTTCGAGATTTTATTTTTCTTATTAAATCGTCAATATTCCAATCTCATTCTTACCATAAATTCAAATAACATAACCCAACATGGTTATGTCTTTTTTTAGCAGTATAAGACCTTTTAATAAGAATTTTGTCTATTCTCATCATTTAAACTCAAAACTTATAGTCAAGGAATTATGTTCATGCCACTTTCATCAATCTAGGTTAAGTACTCAAACTTATGTTTTATAATGAATGAAAATGAATTTAAAAAATAACAAAGTTGTTTGGGTTTGATATTTTGCAATTTAATAAAATACAATCCAATTTTATTTACTTAAAAAATTCATAATTGTTTTTTAATAGTAAAAGCGTTCAGAACAGATAAAAAGTCACTCGGCTGTATTATGTTCAATCACTATCATCGTCTTTTTTTATTAAAAAAAAAAATCTTTACATTTGTTTACTCTCCACTTTTGGTGGCTTTTGATAAGAACGAATTGCATACCTTCAATAATCCATCTTATCCCCATTCTGCATTTATTTTATTGTATGGAGTATGATGATGAATCACATATAATGCCGGGGTATTTATGGCGTCCCTCATCCCCCGCATCAAGGAGAAATTATTGTACTCCCCCGCCTTATATTATTTTTCATTCTAACCAACTTTTTTTTCCCCTCAAATTACTTATCATTTTTACAATTTTATGTGAAATTCATTGTAAATTTTTAAGTCTATCATTAATTTATTGAAGTCTTAAAAATAGTAATATTTTAATAGTCTTTTTTATCTTTCTCTTCATCATGAAGCAAATAATAAGGGTAACTTGGTAAAATTACCCCTTAAATTATTTCTAATTATAATTTTTTTTAATACATGTACATTTAGAAAAAAAATGACACGTAATTTAGGATGGAACGAGTATGTTTTTGGAACACACATGATATCATGTGTGTTTCAAGAATATTAATGCTACAATAACACACATTAAATGCACTTAAAAAACATTTAAGAATTTCTCCACACTAAAAGAGTATTTCATTCGTCCTCAAATAATTGTTCATCTTTTCATTTTGGTATTGTCACAAATATCTTTCCACTTTCTAATCCTTCCACTATATTAATTATTTATTTTCTTTACATGCCCATGTTGAGTGAAATTAGCGGAAGAGAGAGATAGAGTATAGATAAAAGAAAATAAATGAAAAGAGAGATATTAGTAGGGGTATTTATTTATATGTCATGTTTTATTTAAAATTATGTTCAAAATTAATTATCATTCGATTGAATTAAAAAAGAATTAATTACTATGTTTTTAACTGCACTTTTATTTATTATGAACTTTCTCCTATAATATTAATTATATTAAAAAAATTTACTAATTTAAAAGTAATTAAACGGAGGGAGTACCATCTTAGCCCATAGCCACGACAATAACGGAGTTTGTCGCCTGTCGTCCGTTAACCTCTTCAATTAAGAAAATCTATCAGCACACGCTAATTACACTGCTAATACAGCATCAGTGTATATAAATATACAGTTAACCAATGCGCTGTAGAGATAATTACAAACTAAAACATTGGAATGTCAATCAAGATGTTAAAACATGGGCACGTGCTAGCAGCTTGTGGGTCCATATTTTGTTTTAACGGAAGTTTTCACTTACGATTAAAACAATATCTAAATTGTTAATAAGGAGTAAAATAATGAGTTAAGATTCAAGTTTTACTGTAAAAAAAATGAGGGTTCAAATCTCATTAATTGATGTAAATATTTTGTAGGTGAATGATATGCAAATACTTTTATAAAATAATATAAAAAAAATCTAAAATATGCAATTACTAATATTAGAGTGTGTGTGGTGGTTATGAATGATCAAATTGATAAATTTTGTGGCCTTGCATCTGCAGCCAAAAGAAAAAGGAAACATTTGAAAACTTGGTTGTTGGATTTCAGTAGGAAAAACAAAGCAATAGCTTCCAGTAAGAAAATCTGTCAAGTAATTATTCATCTCTCACATAGATTCTTCTTTTCTCCTTAACTATCTGAAAATAGAAGATCCCCATAAATAACATGCTAGAAAGCATAAAGTAGCAAAACTAGTTCATGATTCACACCTTGGTGCAAGTGGAAAGCCTAACTCGCACCAATAAAGGGTTATTCACAATTCAGCAATGACTTCATCCAAAAAGAAAAGGTAGTTGATTTAAACCATTTTGATAAACAAGTTTAAAACATAAAAATGATAATGAATGAATGTGAGATTGAGAGTTTGTAGACTCGTTTTGAAACTTAAGGAATGTAGGAAGGGAAAGGTGAAAGAAAATACATGAAAGGAAAAGGAAGAAAATGAGGAATATGAGGGTTGGATGGTGAGGGGTGAACAACCCTGCCTCCTAATCTAAGCCCTAGTGTGGGTGGTTTAGCTATGGAGCTGAGAGCAAGCAATTTCAAGTCGATTTCAGATATGCCCTTGGGTTCGGGCTTCTTTGTTCTGGTGTGGTTTTTTGCTGGTTTCTACTGTGTGTGTTTGTGTATGTGTTCTCTAGACTATCTCTCTGTGTGTTTTTCTCCGAAAATTCTTCCCTTTATCTCGTTTTTCCTCCTCTTTTTTCATGCCTAGGATCCTTTTGATGTGTCCCTTTCAAAGATTGCCCCCTGCAAGGCTCTTTTCTGCCCCCCNCCAGGGGGCATGTCAGATAAGCCCTGGTGCCTGTCTGGAGACTGTTTTGCTGTTGTCACACATAGGCTTGCTGTAAGGGCGCATTTTTGGCTTGCTCTCTAAGCTCCCTAGCTGGCCAAAAAGGCCTTGGAGAGGATCCCATGGCATCTCTGGGATGTGGGGCAAGACCCAAAGCCCTCCAATCCATAACCCCTCATAGTTTCCATTCTTGTCCCTTTAGAGACATATTTGGGGCATGTCTTATTGCACCACCCTATGCAATGACCACAAGGAGACAAGTGATTATGTTTTGGCCTAATCTAACATTAATAATTATTCTTAATCTCCACATTACAAAGGGTCTACATCAGTAGTAAGTAATAAAATTGATTTGAATGGCAAGACTGGCTTATTGGAAGGGAGCTTCACCTGCCTTTTTTTGCTGATCAATGCCATTGAGAATCTTGTACAAGTGAGTTTCCAGTGGTTAAAAATATAGAACAAAACATGTTATTTGTTGTTGAGAAAAGCTCCCAATCATTAAGAATAGCATCTGTTATTATAAAATTCATGGGGTCGATCGAGTTGTAATTTGCATTTTGCACTATTAATAGTTTTAGATGATTGATTATGGTATGGTGGACCCTTTATAACCATGCTCAAAAATTGACAAAAGAGGCGTGAACCATGTGTCAAACTCTGATAATTTAGTTTAACTAATGGATAATTGAAAGTTGCAAATTTATAAAACATAGATTAATTAAAATGCCACACAAACTCTGATTAACAATTTCAATCCTTGCCAAGCAATTTGCTGAGAGCAGCTTGACAGGAATTGTGTAAGATCGGGTGTTATGAATTATTTGTCTTTCTCCTATTTATGAGGGTTTCTACGAGGAGTTTTCTTGTAAGAGCCATTATTATACCCTCGTTCAAACCCGGACAATTCCAACATGTCTCTTAGACTTTTTTATTTTCTACCTAAACTCTTCTCATTCGCACTCTTCAAAATATTGCCCTATTCATGTCTCATTTCAGGACAAAATTAATGTGAATTTTCAATATATGAGCAAGCTGGCCATGTTTTCATGTTCAATTACAAAATGTAAAACACCTTATGTATTGTTTTAAAACATATTTAATGTTTGTTTTAATAACATATTAATTATTAATGAATTTTTTAATATATTTTTAAACATCTATAAATTAAAATTAATGACCGACAATATTATTATTTTTGTAGCACACATTAAGTGTGCATGTAATTGTTTCTTTACAAAATGTAATAAATATTATAGTAAGTCCGTTTGGACTACTCGACGTGAACTTTTCTCAATGACAAACTTTGTGTCACTAAGAATTTGTTGAAAACAACAGTTCTAGAATTCTGCATTTCACGATAGTAGCAGAATGCCTTATTCCTCAAGTTGAAGGCAGTTTAATCATTTAAGAGTCGATTTCTATTGTTATAAAAATGTTAAGGGTCATTTGATTCTATTTTTAAAAGTGTAGGACAAAATGCACATCACAAATAATTTAGTGGATACAATATTTTTTCCTCTAAATAAATATATTTAATGGATAAGTGAATTTTCTGTCATGTGATATTAAGTGCGATTATTTATTATTAATTTATTTGTTACTTATGTCATATATGAGTCTTATATTCTCAATTAATGGTGAAAAATCACACTCAACCTCACATGATAAGAAAATCACATGAGAAGATTCACTCTTCCATAAAATAGAGTGAAACGCCACAAAAAAAATAAAAACACACAAAGAATAATGAAAACACTAAAGAAAATATAAATAACGAGAAAGGAAAAAATTGGTAAGACTGTCAAAAAAAAGAACGATAACAATCTCTCTCTCTCTTATATTCTCATTGATAAAATGCTAATTTTAATATAATTTTAATGTAAAAGAATGTTATATAAATATTTAACTATGAATTGTTACCAGTTATTTTAAGAAGCCTAAATAACATTATAAAATTTCTTTACAGGAAAAATACATAAAACCACAAATCACAAATAGATTGCTATTTATTACGTGTAGACATTCCATAGATTTGCTTGACACAGTTTGACGACTAGGCTGCGCATAAATAATATTTTTTGGATATAATGTCCTTACATTGCCATCAAATTCAGCGAAGGTGTAAGAAGAACCAATGGAGAAACCCACAAGGAAAAAATGACCAGAGACTTTCAGAGACCATGTATACTATTGCTATTACTACTAATAAACAAAAATAATATTATTACTATATATTTTCATTTTTACTGCAGAAGAAGATGGGAAAGTGCCAATGCATGAGAAGCTATTACTATTTACTAGCTATAAATAAATGAAACTGAGAAAAACAAAAATAAAATATAGAAAAGGATAACTGTCTTTATCTCTCTCTTCAATATGGCCTGGAAGCCCCACCCATAATTTTTCCTTCTATGACTTTTCTTTCTTTCGCTTTACCCAGAAAATCTCCCCTCATCATACCAAATGCGTAAATAATTTTGTATTATATATATATGTATATATGAACAATAATCATAATTATTTATATTTATTATATTTCTACGTGTGAGATCTACTTAGCGGGAGGGGGAGGAGTGAATAGAATAGAAAAGAATCAGAAGAGAGAGTGGGAGATGAAGAAACAGGGAAGAAGAAGAAGCAGAAGCAGAGAAGAGAAGAAGGTGAAGATTTTTTTTCCTTCTTCTTAATAAGAACCCCTAACTCAAGCGCTGATGATGTAATAGCCTCCGTCATCAATTCGTCGTCCTTGAAATTCGTGCAAATTGTTCCCTCCTTCCGTCTATTTCTTGCATCAGATCCACGCCGACGTTTTCGTTTCCCCTGTTATCCGTTTTACTTGAGCTTTTTCTTCCACTGTAGGGTTTTACCACCTTTCTTCTCCGACTTCCGTTTTTTTCTCTTGGAGCTGAATTATGTTCCGCGTTTCTCTACGATGATCTATTTTTTTGTTTTGAACCGATTTTACTACTCTGCATCGATGCTGTAAGGTTTGTTGCTATGATTTTCTGGATTATGGAGGTGGTTTTTGTCACGAAGCTTCTTATATGGAGGCAAATTTGTGTATGGATTTGGTTGCGTTCTCTCTCTCTCTTGTTTTTTTTTTTTTTTGACTTGCTTGGGTTCAAAATGCGTTAGTGTTAATTTGTGACTTGCATTGTTAAGCCCTCCATTGTAATCTAATCGTGATGATATGGTTTTTTGACCCGCTCTGTTTTTGTTTGTTGTGGTACTAATGCTGTTACTTCAATCAATTTGATGCAGGATTCAAGAAGTTTAAGGACGAACTGATTCGATTAGGCCGGGGATCCTTTCTTTGTGAAATTTTGCTTGAATTGGATTGACTTTCAGTCATGTTGAGGAGTACAATGAAATAGTTAGTTGGGGTTGCTGTATACATATTCTGTGGTGGTATTTGGGCTGACATGATCGAAAGGTTGAATGTTACAGGGTGGAAGCTGGCATACACGGATATGCTATTTGTTGAATAGTTATAATTTACATGTGAAGCCTTTAACACATTGACGACTGCTATGTAATATATGAAATCTTTGAATGTGAATATAGTTAAGTTGCAGAAGTACAGTTATCTATGGCTCATTGAGAGCTTTAGCTGCTTCAAAGCGTTTCCTTGAGTATCATCTCTCTCTTTTTTTTTTTTTTTCCAGTAGCCTTACTTTTGGTGGTACGGTATCAAAGCGAAAAATGGAAGCAGAGACGTTGAATGCTAACCACCACCAGCCTGGCTTTCTTCACCAGTCACTTCCTGCCATTATACCTGTGCTTTTGATTTCAGTAGCATATGTTGACCCTGGAAAGTGGATGGCAACTGTTGAAGGTGGTGCTCGGTTTGGGTTTGGATTTGATATGATGGCTTTTATGCTTGTTTTCAATTTTGCTGCTATCTTCTGTCAGTACATATCTGCAAAGATTGGTGTAGTCACAGGAAAGGATCTTGCTCAGGTATTTTCCACTCCTAGGGATTTATAAGATAATACTGTTGATGTAGTGCTATTTTTATATTTGAAAAAGCTTCCGCACACTGAACTGTTTTTTATTCCAAAATGAATTACTATTCTATTTGAATTTTGAACAATTTTATTACTTTTGTTTCGTGCTCTTTAGTGTAATATGCCATTTACCATGTAAAATATGTAGTAACACATTAGGACATTTAAAGATGGAAGGCTAGTGAAAAGAAGTCACTTATCAAGAGGAAATGAACCTGAAAAGAATTCTGTGTTTCCTCTTCTAATTCTTTAGTTTCCACCTTCTTTAAAACAAACCTTACATGAGCAAGCTCAGATTAAGCATCATGCTGACACTTAATTAGTGTACAGTACATGCAGACTAACTTTTCTTCCTTTATCAAAAGATTTGCAGCGATGAGTATGACTCATCGACATGCATGCTCCTTGGAATTCAAGCAGAACTTTCTGTGATTATGCTAGAACTTAACATGGTAATATTCCTACTCTTGATTAACCTTAATGATTTGGCTGGCTTGTCAGCAATGAATTTTATTTACATATGCTCAATCTGTATAGACATTGCCATACTTGTTTTGACCTGAAGCTATTATTTACCTGTTTTGCAAGATCCTGGGCATGGCACAAGGATTAAATTTTATTTCTGGGTGGGACTTGTTCACTTGTGTCTTTTTAACTGCCACCGGTGCTGTTTTTCATCTACTTCTTGCTGTCCTCCTTGTAAGTATTCTTCCTTGCATATTCACCAACCTCCGTTGATCGTCATTATACTTATTAATTTTCCTTTGTCTAGGATGTTGATAAAGCAAAGATCCTTGGCCAATTTGTGGCTGGCTTTGTATTGTTTTCTTTTGCACTTGGAATACTCATCAATCAACCAGGAATTCCGTTATCTATGAATGGAATACTAACGAACTTGAGCGGGGAGAGTGCATTTGTGCTAATGAGTCTTCTGGGAGCAACTCTCGTGCCTCACAACTTTTACCTTCATTCCTCACTTGTACAGGTATTATTTCCTTTGATTCACACAAGCTTGTGGATTTTGTCATTCTGATTTTTCATTTGGTAGCAGTTTTGAGTTTTGTCAGTCTGACTTTTCATTTGTTATTCTGCAGTGGCATCAGGGACCAACGGACATTTCTATGGATGCCTTGTGTCACAACCATTTTTGGGCCATTTTATGTGTCTTCAGCAGTCTTTATTTAGTAAACAATGTGGTGATGAACATCTCAGCAAATGAGTTCTACAGTACGGGCCTTGTTTCGCTTACTTTCCAGGATGTGATGGAACAGGTGTCTTTTCCTCCATAATTGATTTACTTACAGCATCCTGTAATGTACACATTCCGAACAAATATAACTCTTAAGATTTTTGTTGCAGGTTTTACATAGTCCAATAGCTCTGTATGTCTTTTTGCTCGTTTTGTTTCTTGCAAATCAAACCACAGCATTAACTTGGGGTTTAGGTGGAGAAGTAGTGGTGCATGGTTTCTTAAAATTGGATATTCCGGGTTGGCTTCATTATGCTACAATTAGAGTGGTTGCCGTTCTGCCTGCTCTTTATTGTGTTTGGAGTTCAGGAGCTGAGGGGATGTATCAGCTACTTATATTCACTCAGGTTTTAGTAGCTCTGCAACTTCCATCTTCTGTGATCCCCCTTTTTCGAATCGTTACATCTAGACCAATAATGGGTGTACACAAGATCTCCCAGTTTGTGGAACTTTTGGCACTGCTTATATTTGTCGGGTTGCTTGGCTTGAATATTGTCTTTGTGGTAGAAATGATATTTGGCAGTAGTGATTGGGTGGGTGATTTGAGATGGAATGTCGGAAGTGGTGTGCCTTTCTCATATCTAGTTCTTCTTACCACTGCTTTTGCATCATTGTGTTCGATGCTTTGGTTAGCTGCCACACCTTTAAGATCTGCCAGTGTCCAATTAGATGCTCAGTCATGGAACTGGGATGTGCCAGAGACCGTGCCAAATCCACCAGCTGATGGTGTGGAATCATATTTAACTGAAACAAGGTATCATGAAGATGCATCTGTTCAGGTGAGGGAGCCACTGCCAGCTCCAGCAAGGACCCTGTCGGAACACTCAGATGTATCAGTTGCAAGTGCTCATCCTGATCGACCTGAAACTATAATGAAGCCTGATCTCCATGTGTTTGCTCTAAGGGAGAGTCATTCTATTACATCATTTCCTAGTTCTCCTAAATCTCTTGCCAAGGAATCAGCTTCCACGTCAGAGTCAGAGGCAGTATCAGCTGTAACTAGTGAGACTTTTAATTCTAGAATTGAAGACACCAAAAGTATAAAAATGGAAACTAGTGCCCCAATTGAGAAGGGAGTTGAGGGAGATTCAAATGTTGAAAGGGATGATGATGATGTAGACTCGTGGGAAACTGAAGAATCGTCCAAAGTGGTCTCAGCAAGTGCCCCACCTTCAACATCAGATGGCCCTGCGTCATTCAGGAGTCTTAGTGGGAAAAGCAAAGAAGGCGGGAACAGCATGGGAAGTCTTTCAAGATTAGCAGGCTTAGGGCGTGCAGCAAGGCGTCAGCTAGCTACTATTCTTGATGAATTCTGGGGGCAACTTTATGATTTGCACGGGCAAGCAACCCAGGAAGCAAAGGCTAAGAAACTTGATGTTTTGCTGGGTGCCGGATTAGATTCAAGACTCAATGGTTCCATGCAGAAAATGGATGCTTGTGGGAATGAGTATTCTAATTATTTAGCATATATTGGAGGTAGAGGTTCTGACACTTGTATCAACTCGGGTCCATATGACACTTCCAAGCAGCCTAGGGTGCAAAGCAATTTGGAGTCTTCATATGCTCTTCAAAGGAGTTCTTCATCAATGCGTGCAAATCCCATGCAGTTATTGGATGCATATGTACAGAACTCCAGCCGCAATCTCCATGATTCTGGTGAGAGACGCTATTCCAGTGTGTGCAATTTGCCTTCGTCTGAGGCTTGGGATTATCAGCCGGCAACCATACATGGTTATCAAACTGCATCCTATCTTAGCCGGGTTGTCAAAGAAAGAAATTCAGATAATTTAAATGGTCCAGTGGATTTGTCACAACTTCAATCCTCTTCCATAGGTAATACAAACTACAGGGATTCACTTGCATTTGCTTTGGGGAAAAAGTTGCATAATGGTTTAGGTGTAGGCCAACCCCCAGGGTTCCAAAATGTAGCTGCCGGTAGAAATTGCCAATTGCAATCTGAGAGGTCCTATTATGATTTGTGCTCCTCTGGACCTGCCGACAGTACAGCCAGTTCAGTTATTGATAAGAAGTACCACAGCTTGCCGGACATTTCAGGATACTCCATCCCCCACAGGGCTGGTTATGTATCTGATAAGAATGCTCCACGGGATGGTTCTGTTGGATATGGACCTTCTGCAAATAGGACATCCTATGAACCATCATTATATTCAAATTCTGGATCAAGATCAGGATATCCTTTGGCGTTTGATGAACTGTCTCCATCAAAAGTTTACAGAGAGGCACTCTCTTCACAGTTGAGTTCTGGTTTTGATACTGGATCCCTCTGGTCTAGACAGCCTTTTGAGCAGTTTGGTGTAGCTGATAAAATTCCTAATGTAGAGGGGAAACTTCTTCAGTCTTTTAGACTTTGCATTGTGAAGCTCTTAAAACTGGAGGGATCTGATTGGTTGTTTAGACAGAATGATGGAGTTGACGAGGATCTGATTGATCGGGTAGCTGCAAGGGAGAAATTTGTGTATGAAGTTGAGAATGAGACTAGAGAAAGGAATCAGGTCATTCATACGGGTGAAGCTCGTTATTTTTCTTCTGATAGGACATCTAACTGTGGGGAGGGATGTGTATGGAGATCAGAATTAATAATAAGCTTTGGGGTATGGTGTATCCACCGTATTCTTGACCTCTCACTTACGGAAAGCCGGCCAGAGCTCTGGGGAAGATACACCTATGTTCTTAATCACCTTCAGGTAAAATAGGTCCTGATGAGTTTGATGTCTTTTCTTAAGCAATATCAGAATGTCCACATTTCAGTTGCTCTTTTTATTCACATTTCAGCTACCAGCCTTTTAACATTGTCTTTTCATGTATTAACCTTTTACCTCTAGTTTTCTCTATTTCACTAATCCCTTTTTTTGTGGGACCTTTGAGCAGGGCGTCATTGATCCTGCTTTTTCTAGGCCTCGCACCCCCTTGGTTCCATGCCTTTGCCTTCGAGTTCCCATGACACATCAGCAAAAGTCAAGCCCCCCTCTTTCTAATGGTATGCTGCCCCCAGCTACAAAATCAGGCAGGGGAAAATGCACGACAGCGTCCACTTTGCTTGACCTGATCAAGGAAGTGGAGATGGCAATCTCTAGCAGGAAAGGACGCACAGGAACCGCAGCGGGTGACGTGGCTTTCCCAAAAGGGAAAGAGAATATGGCTTCTGTTCTCAAACGGTACAAGCGAAGGTTATCAAACAAACCCATTGGCACTCGTGAAGGAACGGGTTCACGCAAGATCCCCACGTCAGCGCCATACAACTTATAGCACTTTGCATTCAACAAGATATCAGTGTTCCTTGGGCTGTTCTTTATGTAGTGATGCAGCTCATGCTCTAGACCAAGGAGTTCTCTTTCTTCGTGTATCAAAATCCTTGCAGCAATATTAGTACACTTTGGGGGGGGGGGGGGG